>BEXV01000852.1:27831-53531 GCA_003118195.1 Hemicentrotus pulcherrimus | reverse complement strand
TGTAACTGAAGAGAAGATGACAAAACAGGAACCGAAAATGTGTGAGATGGCATGGGACATCATCTGCTTGTGCAAATCATGTTCAACATGTGACATCACACATCTCAGTATTTAAGCGATTTGTAATTTATAATAATCATTACTTCAAATGTTTTCAAGTATTGAATTTTGATAACCCTGTCCTATCAAAGTTTCACCTTTGCAATAATGACAAAGTTAATTTTTAAAATCAATGAACCTTCTCTGTTAAAATCTGATATTCCTGACGGTAGACTGGTTGATATTAAAAAACAAAGAAACATAAGTTTCTATGCTGGAATCCATTTTGGGATGACGGCACCTTGTGCATCAATTATTTTTTTGTCTATTCAGTATTTTATGTTAATTTTGAATGAGTCTTGACACTTTCCCTGTAGCCTTTCAGGAAAGCAACGATCATTCAATAATGTGAAATGAGACCAATAATATGTTGCTGAAAAGGAAAAACCTACCAGTCTTATACATTTTGTGGCCTTTACAAGATATGTAAGGAGATACAAATAGATGGAGTATTTCTCTTTTGATATATTGAAATTTTGAGTCAATGGTGCATTCTAACAGGGGTATTCCAAAATCCCTCATGGAAAACAAAGAGTTCATATTTCCTGAACAATAATGATCGAGACAGACTTTAATGTAAACCTTACTGGCCCTTTGAAAGGTACCATACAATGACCTTCTTTCCAGTAGTACCTGGTACGATACCTTCCTGGTGCAAGTAGACACACCTGGATATCTTGAAGTGCAAGCTTTCCAAGTACAATTGGACGATGGAGGGACTAAACAACCGTCTGTAGATCTCATTCAAACCTGTCGCCCAAAATGTTCTGATTTTCTGAATGCTTTGCAACTCACAGGAAATAAGGTATAACCCCAATATGCATTTTTTATGTACAATATGGTCACTCCAAAAAATATCTTTAATTGCCATGAATTTGGTTTACAAATTTGATTATTCTGCGGTATATATAATGAGCATTTATGACATTCAAATACTTGTGGCTTAAATAGTAGGGTCTAAGTTCAAATAACGGGTGTATAAACACAATGATTAAAACCCATTGAACAATCTGATTTAGTAGCTTATAACATAAAATTTACATCATCCTTTCTCAAAGAAAGAAACAATTTTGGATATAAAATTGTAGAGCAAACATTTGATTTTTTCTAATAACAACTTTATAAATATTTGTATATAAATGTATTTATGGTATGAGAAATTCATATGAATATACATGTAGGTGTATGGTGAACTTTCATTCCTTGTTTCTTACATTTGTGTAGGCCCTAATGCTAAAAGGGACCAACCTTATGATGTGGGACATTGCTGTCGGAGAGGAGTACAGATCCCTTTCCCTAACGACCCAAATTGATGAGGTCAACCAGAGAGGATTGATGTCCTGGGTAGGCAGTACTGTAGCTGTAGCCGACTCCAAGGGTAAGTCACTTTGTTGATCTAGGCTGCCGTGGTAGCTAGGGAATATGATAACTAGGACTAGTATCAGTGATAGGTAAAATGTGTTGATCACGTTGTCCTGGGTAGGCACTACAGTAGCTGGGACTGACTGCAATGGTAGGTTACTCTGTCTTGATCACCTAAGTTGAGAGTATGGTAGCTGTCACTAAATACGAGGTAAGTTACTTTCTGTATATCCCACCGCTGCCACCACATAATGTTCCTGTATGGTTGTGCACAGGCGATACAGTGTTATTACAGTTTGTAGATCCGTTGATAATTTGTTTGTTACGTAGTTTCATATTTACTGTCACATCCCCTTCAAAGCCAGTCAACATTATATAGAGGATGCATATACATGTATTAACATTGTGTTAAATAGAAAATATGCAATATATAGTTAATATATAGTCAGTAAATGTTACCAAAGTTTTTATTTTTTATTTTATTTTGTACAAGCATTTCCATAAAGCCCAGCATAATTTATTTTAGGCTTCCTAGTATTGCACATGTAAATTGTAATATGTTGGGGTTATGTTACAGTGCATGGCTAATCGAGTCTTCAAATTTTTTTTTACATATAGGACCGAGCGTAATTGTTCTGTACCACTTGGATGAGGAATGTGAGAGGTTGCAAAATGTCACACGGGTGGACCCACAGGAGCCTGCACTAGCTTTTATCCTTCTCTATGATTACAGCATCATGATGAGCAACAACCATCAATGCAATCTTCTACTCTTTAATGGAGGGGATAAAAGTGAAGAGAGCATGAGCAGAAAGGACAATTTGGAGTGTTCTCCTACGAAGCAAGCCCATGGCCACAGGCAGGATGATGAAATTGAGGATTCTTTGGTCCAAATGAGCAGAAATGCAACATGTAAACCTGTGGATGAAGCCAACCGCTACAAGAGAAACATGTCTGACTTGTTGGGTATTGATGAGGGAAATGCACTCTGGAAAAACTTTGATGCAGTTGCAAACGGTAGTGAAGTCTGTCAGCCTGTAGATATATGTAGTGACAGCAGTGATTCTGATCAGACTGAACATGAGGGTGACCAAGGGTGCAGTTGCTCAACTCGTGAGGAGTATGTAGTGGAACAGTGGAAAGAAGGGAGCAAGGATCATGCATTATCACATTTAGCAAGGGCCTCTTTCCTTCAGAAACCTGTTCTTTCTCTCCCATTCCAAGGCTACGAGAGAGTGAAATTGGACTTTTTCTTCACTGATTCTTTAGTTGTAATGGATACTGGATGGACTGATGAGTTTCAAGATAGGCTGTTTGTATACAAGTGGAACTATATGGAATAGCAGTTGTGCATGAAACAAGTTGATGATCATTTCAAAGACTTCACATGTAAATGCCAGAAGCTTCTCAAAATAAGTCTTTCAGAATTAAGGTTACTGGAATGTACCTTACACAGCACTGAAGGTCATTTACAAAAAGAAGTATATGTACACTGTACATACTGTTGGAGTAAAGAAATTCTGACAGAATGTGAATTAATCTTTTTTGTACTTTTTTTTTTTTAAAGACACACACTCTGTTTGCGTACAAATATAAGTCCATGTGGTCCTCAAGCCATTAATAGGGACTTTTAGATTTGCACGAAGACAATGGGGATTGCTACGGTCGATGTTCCTTTAATGCACTGCCTTGAATGGACTTCACACGTAGCAGTCCACGCAAATCTATAAGTCCCTAGTGTTTCTAGCTCAACATCTCATTGACAAATGTGCAAGCTTCATCCACAGCACCTTCCAATGTATCATTCAAAATGTGTATTTTTTGTTTGTCCTGTATGAAAGTACTTCAATGTAGCAGCAAATATCCAAAGGCTTCTGAGCCTGCAATTTCGGCTTTTACTCATCATATACTTATTTTGCATTCACTCTCTCTTACATCTCTTGCATTTTTATAATCACATAGATTATCCAAGTCTTCACATGTTTTCAGTACTGCAGGTGATACTTGAGGTGAAGCTAGCATTTTTTTATATCGTGAGGATACAGTCAGGATTACTACCTGTCAACCCAAACCCTCTGTTGTTGTATCATCTGGTGAGAGACAGAGGGGCGTTATATATGTGTGAGATTGTATGAGTTGACAACCTTCTGGCTCCAAACAGACAGTGCAGGTCGGTTTGAATTCTTTAA
Source organism: Hemicentrotus pulcherrimus (assembly GCA_003118195.1). Classification (NCBI taxonomy): domain Eukaryota; kingdom Metazoa; phylum Echinodermata; class Echinoidea; order Camarodonta; family Strongylocentrotidae; genus Hemicentrotus; species Hemicentrotus pulcherrimus. Next base: position 49,881 of record BEXV01000852.1, on the reverse strand, counting down.
AAAGAATTTGTGCCGTCCCGTCAAACTAAAGTGAACATTGTGTTTCACAAGTTTCACAAAATAAAGATGTTAAATAATTGTAAAAGACTAGACAGCTAAATAAAGATATAACAGTTGTTTTTATTTCAAAGATTTCAGCACAGGGCATCATCTTTATTTAGCATAACAGGCATAGGAATGAAAGGCACTTCATGTTATTTCATGATTATCGCCTGAAGTACATGTATGTACTACGTGTATTAAAATGTCCATTTTTAAGTCAATGGTGCATTCTGATAGAGGTATTCCAAATTCCCATATGGCTAAACCACTCAATTATAGATCCTGATCAAAGATTGGTCGACTGCAGTCACATGTGATTTTTTATCATTGTTTTTTTAAATTAATAAAGCATTTGATTGCTTCCAGTGAGTTCCAGCATTATCCAATGATTTCATGTAGGTACCTGAGGTACAGCTGCAAGTGAGTTTGTGTATGGACTAAAGTTAGGTTCCTGGTTTCAAATACTTTCCTCTGGGCCACAAAGCCGAATTGTGAAAGTTTACAATTACAATGTCATTTCAAGCGTTGGAAACAAAAAGGGAGTATCAATCATGAATAGAATAAAAGCAACTGCATAGAATGATCAAGAAATGGGCATTAAAATCAATAAGACATGTTGAATTAAATAAGGTAAAATATGACGATAGAGAGAAAAGGAAATATCCAACGATAATGAAGGAGAGAGGGAGAGCGAGGAGAAGCAAAAGAGGAAGAAAAGAGGTAAAAATAGATGTGTGTGTGAGGAGAGAGTAGGAGATGGAAAAGAGAGAGAGGAGAGGGAGAAGGAGAGGGAGAAGGAGAGAGAGAGGGATAAAGAGAAAGAGAGGGATAAAGAGAAAGAGAGAGGGATAAAGAGAAAGAGAGAGGGATAAAGAGAAGGAGAGAGGGATAAAGAGAAGGAGAGAGAGAAAAATGGGAAGGAAAAAGGAGTGACATGAACATACAACAGATGGTATCTTTAAAAACAAGCTGTAAGACATAACAATCCTCGATATCAAGATAAAAGTGTAACCTTAAAGACCATATCCGAACTGAAAAATGAAATGGATGAATTTTATATCAGAGGAAAACTTATAAGCCATAGATTACAATAATATCAATTACATGCCATTTTAGTGTCGGTCAGAGATGGAGGAGTATTATATCATGCCTCTGAAACCTCAAAAATCCAAGGATTTATGTTGAAAAGAGAAAACATATTGGAATGTCAAATAATAAAAAAATCTTCATAAATGACTTCACAATATACATGTAAGTAGTATACTTTAATATTACATGTTACGCTGATAATCTTTCAGTACTTGGCGTTACTGGATGAAATAGATGAAATGAAATACTGACTGCCAAGCTTGGCAACATTCATTTCTAGCTACTGACATTGACAGTTATAATTAACACCATCTGATTTTTTTTGGACAATTTTTGTTTAGAGAATCAGAAGAAAAAACATCTAAATGAACATCAACACATCTACCAAGAATGTAATTACCTAATGTACGTTTCATGATTTCATGTGTCACAGTAAGTCTAACATTTACATTAATCATATATATAAATCATGGGTTGGGTTTCCTGTTTGAGGTATAATGATTAAGGGTCGAAATGTATTTCAATAACACTGTATGTAAACTTGACACTCAACAATACGATTTTATATCCATGATTATACACTACTTTCACATTTCTTTTACATCACCATATCAAACATGACAGGCAATGGCTCATACTTATTTGAAATAGGGAGGTGAGAGAAAGGAGTCGAAACCCTTGTAATTTATGAAAACGCATTTGTGAGTTCTAAAGCGTAACAATGGGATGTGTAACATTCTACTTGGCTTTGAAGTTCCATGCTTCGAGCAGCGCTTCCACTGCGGCGAATTTTGGAGGCTAGGCACCAGTTTCACATTTGTTACAAAATATTAAATTACCAGCAAAATTTTAGTGTAAAATATAAACTTTATATTGGGATTGTATTGGAAATAGTGCATCAAACATTTTTTTCAAATTTAGGACTCCGCCCTTCCTATAATTTGTGTGCCAGAGTTGGTAAAAGAAAAATTTGACCCTGACAAAAACTCAGCGAACAGTTGCCATTTTCTGATAAAGGAATTCTAAATCTTGAAATTTCATGCGCTCTTTTATCCCACCACGTGGTCAACAGTTGAAGATTAGCGCACAACTTTTTGGCGGCTTGGAGGATGGGGTCATAGGAGAGCAGTTTGATTCCAGTCCTTCTTTATCACGTCCATGTTTGAAAGTACAAAATTGTCGAACTGTTGAATGCTGGGGGGTCATGCTCAATCTGGATTAGCAAGTTGGTTGCCGGTATATACAGAAGTTCAAGCAGGTGTTCCTCTGAAAGTTCTTATAATGTAGAGATGCACTACGACTGCAATTCATTCCATTCAAGATATGAACCTAATTTTGATGGTCAAGACTTTGGTCGCGTACCGGTAAGTTACAATATGCCTTTATTTCCTTAGACTAGTACGATGAAGTTTATATTTATACATATTTCACAGAATGACAAAAAGAAGGCACAGGACATTCCTTTATTAAAAATGCTACCTGATTCTTTGTGTATATGCATTAGGCCTAAACAAACAAAATGTTGTATTGCACTTTAGGTGCCAGCACCTGGGTTGGTCATTAGATTTTCTTGTGCATACTTTTTTATTCATTAAACTTTATTTTTTCTAAAAAACTGTTTTTAAAAAAATTAATAAAAAAGCCCATTGTAAATATTAAGATGTTTGAGTCTACAAAGGGCAATACAACAACTTATTTAAAAAGCATCATGGCTTAACTCTGCAAAGGGTTCTTAATGGTAAGGAATGATTGTCAACGATAAACCTGTCTTTTTGTAATAAATAATATAACATTTTATCTACACTATCAGGTAGTTATTTGGCAGATAAAGCTCAAGGCAGTATAGATTATGTCTTGCACAAAAAATGGTTTCTTATAGCAAGGTAGCTTTGATAAACATTAACTGCATAATTTTGGATTAGAAACAGGTCCATTATCACAGTCAAAAGCATCGTTCAACATTTCATTTGTAATCTCCATCTACAATCTGCATTCAATCAAGAAGATCATGTTTCCCGTCACTGCAATGTCCTATAGTAACGGTTCAGCAGCTTCAAACATTCACAAAGATTCCAGGGTTCTGCTCAGCCCTCTAGGCAAGCTCCATTGCACAGAATTCCTCTTCTGTCGGAGGGGGCTTCCCATACAGCTCCTCAAAGCCTGGAGCCTCTACACAATTATGACAGACAATCCCTGCCTTAATGGACATGTCTTGAATGGCATCATCATGTGTCTGTTTAAAAACAATTCAAAATACAATAAAATATTAAAGTTTCGGTTTAAAATGATACATGGTTAAAGTTTTGAATCATATCTCCATTTTTTATATTGTATGCACAAACTATATACTCTTTTGATGTAAAAAGAAATACACAAAAGTATGGCGAGATTTGATTAAAGTTGACTTCCGCCATAGTTCTTGAGATATTGTGATGAGGTGATGAGCAAGATATTTGTTCTACTGTCAGCTTGGAGCCACAAGATCATTTACTTTTATATCCCTTCTATGAGTATTCATGAGTATTCTAAATACATGATTGGTCAATTGGTGCTCATGTGATAAAATATAATTTCACTAAGTACGGTAAAAAATCTCTGCCAGAGCTCTGAATATATAGATTTCACTTTTTTTTGCTGGACAAAACAGAACTGCACATGCTCTATTTAATAGTTTTTTCCAAGGCTCTACTGCCCTACTCACTGTTCATTGACAAAATTTGTCTCAAAATCGAATGCGCAGACGACATACATATTGATATTTATATAGCACCTTTACATAAACATGCTCAAAGCGCTTCGCATTTGTAAATAAAAACAGAATGATTATTTTGCTCTCCAAGCGTATATATACACTGTAAATTTGTTGTGAAAAGCTGTGTTAAGTTATTCAAAAAGCTGTGCACCACATAAATCAAGCCTGGTTCATACAGCACACAACCTCGTTCACACAACACCTTGTCAAAAAAACAATCTAAAAGAAAACAAATAAGTCTTGAGATTTCTCTTGAATGATTCAACTGTTTAATGGGAGACTATTAAAATAGTGGGACCAGAAAAGGTTATATTTTATGACCCTTCTTCTAATTGATGCAGGGGATTTGCAGAAGAACAGGATCTGACCTTGAGCATATTGAATATCTTTATTGCTGGATGGGACAAGACAGACTAGAAATATAGAATGGGATAAGGTTATACATGGATTTATCGACAAATAGTGCAACTTTATACATTATTCTCTTGGGAACAGGTAACCATGTGTAGTTGTTTAAACAAAGGAGACGCATGATCATATTTTCTTGCATTTGAGACAATACGGGCAGCACGATTCTGGATTGGTTGAAGTCTATCAATGTCCGAAACATTAATATTAATCAAGAGAGAATTAGCATTATTGGCTTAAAACAAGAGAGTGAATAGCATGATGGCATGCCTCGTCAGTTAACATCCTTCTGACCCTAGATATGTTATACAAATGAAAGTTTAATGACTTTGACAAAGTGAGGTAACCTGTTGAGACATTGACAAAGAAGATTCCAAGTACAACACCTAGAGTTCTGACTGATTCAGAGGGCTCAACCAAAGTATCACCAAGTAACAAATGAACATGATCCGGGAAATATTGTCTAAGTCTAGAAGAAACATGTTGATAAATGTTCATTCATGAGTAATTTGTTCCTTATCATCCATTCACTAACTTCACTATTAACACGTTTCTCTATCAATATTATTGCATTCTGAAAGCTACTTGAAGATTTGGGGTTAAATGAATAACGCAACTGAACATCATCAGCATATAAATGAAATGAAACAACATTATTCCTCGATGTCATCAAGAGGTCTCAGGTACATCATAAATAACAGAGGCCCCAATTTGGAACCTTGAGGAACACCATATTTCAAACTATGAATGTTTATGAGACAATTGGTTACAAATTGATTACAACCCGCTGACGAGTCCTTATACGGACTGCTCATAACCTTGCCTCAAGTAGTAACAACTCAAGTCACCGGTAATTTAGCCCGTGCTATATAGCGCTCGATCCAGACCAGCTGGTAGTTAACTGTTTAGGATCTGAATTTGGATCTGAAAGAGATATAAAACAAATAAACCAAGCATTTAGTTTGAAAGTATAGTAGAAATTATATATCTGCGGAGGGACTGGCAATAGTACTTTGCCAGTCCCTCCTCAGATAAATAATTTCCACTATACTTCTCACAGCTTGGTATATTTGTATAATATTCTTGAACAAGGAATTAATGCCCTTGAAGTGAGCAGAGGCAAACTGAGATGCGATTACTGTCTTCTTTTTCTTTCCTATCACATTTGAGTTAACAGGAATGGTTCGTTATAATTCATGGATGTTTCTTTCCTGGGGGTCGACCTAGTGACAAGATATTCCATTAACCTGTTGTTAATAAATAAACTACAATACTAGGAATCCAGTCTGCATATATTACTTGTTGATATGTCCGGAAAGCCACCGGCAAGCTTTTACGTTGTCAAGAATAACCTTTAACCTTTATCCTTTCATGCTGGTAAACCAGTCTATTGAACTTGAAAAATACTGAGATAGTTTGAATAATATATATATAGAATGACATACCAGTTTGCTGTGTTTCCTTTCTAGTAGGAGGAGCTGATTGTCATCATCCTGGACTTTTCCACATTCTAGGCATGTTTGGGGTCCTCTTTCTCTTTTCAGCTTCTTAGCCAGCACAGGGTACTCAAATTTCTCCTGAAAGTCAACATTAATGGATGATAATGGTATTTTAAATAGTATTGGAATGATGTAGAAGCATACAGATTGGTGAGGCTTGAAGATAAACAAAAGAAATGTACTCTATTAATCCAGCCTTTCTTTACTAGGTCAGGAAATTTATGAACTCTGATGTACACAATTAATGTTCTAAAATTTGATATTTATTGAGTACTTAACAAGTTTCTGAATATTTAGCCCATACAGACATTTTGTCAATTTCACCCACATTGGGGAAAGCTTACACAATTGTCAGACCTTTTTTTGCAGAAAACTAGCATCTATTGGAATGTATTTCCAATTTTGAATTGCAAGGTACAGGACCAACTAGTACAGAATAAACACAGAATATGTATAGTCCACTACATTATCACAACTTGATCCTCAATCCAACTTTCCCAAGAGAATTATGTAGCCAAAACTTTTTGTTTAAATATGAGGCTGCCATCCATCTCCAGCCTAACCACTCACGATTCCGGTCTCCTGCATCCTAAATTACCTCTCTAAACATTTGCTATATATTTCTTACCTTATTTTTATGCTTAGTATATGTTTATTGTATGATATTATTGTACATGATTTTCTATTCAATTTCTTTTGTAAACATTTTATTCATTGTACTTGTTATCGTTCAACCTTTTGAAATTTGAGTTTAAATTTGTATCTTTTTGAACGCAGATTAAAACCAAACAAACAACATTTTTCTTTTATACTATCACCAGTACATCATATTACTATATTATTATACATACCGGTATGCATACTAGTAGGTGATCATTTTGACTTGCAAACACCAATAAATGGGTCCAAACATCAAACGTACCCCTTTTTACTGTTATGATATATTAAAATGATAAATATTCTTTCCTTTACCCCTGCCATGCACAGATATTTCTTGATAGCGCTGTTAAGTTGAAGACTCTTCTTAGCTCTGGTCACAGCCACATAGAGAATGTTCTTCTCATCTTCCAGAGACCTACTGCCTGTATCAAGAACAAATAAAGGAAAATTGAAAAGACATCTGTTGTTCATACCATATAGTCATGTTCTGTTAAAAAAAATTGTATTCTTTTAAAACTAGATGGAACTTCGACTGTGCGCAGTCGAGAATGATGCCTCTGTCATAGAGCAATTTTACAAATTTTTAAGTCCGATAGGTGTAATCAGGTTCTCAGAATATTGTGATTACAAGCTATTTCTGATATACATGTATGACCCTTTGATCTTTGACCTCATGACCCCAACATCTACTAAGTTCATTGGCTCTGCAAGAAACATATCTTGAGTTTGATGTTAATCCATCCATCGGTTCTAATGATAATGTGATCACGAGGTATTCTTGCATACAAAATGAGGCCCATGACCTTTGAACTTGACCTCATGACCCGAAATTCTATTCAGTTCATTGTCTCCTCAGCAAGATACAAACATGTCCTGAGTTTCATGGTAATCTGTCTATCTGTTTTAATGATAATGTGATCACAAGCTATTTCTGCATACATAATGAGCCCTGTGACCTTTGACCTATGACCTCGTGACCCCAAAATCTAATCAATTAATTGCCCCTGCAAGATTCATATATGACCTAAGTATAGGGCAGCAATCCATCAATCAGTTCTTGAGATAACGCGATCACAAACTATTTTTGCCTACATAATAAGCCCTGTGACCTTTGTCCTTTTATTCCAAAAATATAATCAATTCATTGGCTATGCAAGATACACACACAACCTAATTAGGGCAGTAATCCATCAATCAGTTCTTGAGATAACACGATCACAAGCTATTTTTGCCTACATAATGAGCCCTTTGAACTTTGACCTTTTATTCCCAAAATCTAATCAATTCATTGGCTCTGCAAGATGCACACATGACCTAAGTAGGGCAGGATCCATCAATCAATTCTTGAGATAATGCAGTCAATTTTTGCATACATAATGAGCCATGTGACCTCTGACCTTTGACCTCATGACCCCAAAATCTATTCAATTCATTGGCTCTGCAAGTTACATACATGACCAAAGTTTGGCAAGAATCCATCAGTCGGTTCTTTAGATAACGAGATCACGAGAACGGGACGTATGGACGGACAACCCGAAAACATAACATCCGGATACTTCGTAACGGAGGCATAAAAAACGAGGCATGCTGCATTCATGTGGGTCATTTTGTATTTTGTTTCAGTTGCTGAGAAATTTAGTTGTATTTTTCGAATATTCTGTGGACCATAGGGTAACAATTAACTTCCCTGTGTTCACACCTGCATCTTCACTGAAACTTCCTTTTCCATGATCGTCTCAGCTATCTTTGTAAATACAAGTTAAACATGACATATCGTCCTCTCATTGAATGCTGACTTGACACATTATTATCTAGACTATCACTTATGATTTTTTTTTCAATATAACTAGGATTCAGTAAAGCAATAGTATTTATCACAATCCTTTCAACTTACCAACACCCATTTCTTCACTATAATCATCTAAGAAGTCGTCAGTGAGTTTCACAGTGTCGTACTCACAACCTTTAGCTTTATGGGCAGTCGTCAGAATGTGTGCTATCAAAATTTAGTTCAAAATGGAAAAAATATAACACAAGGTAATATACAGATGTATAATAACAAAGTAAGGTAGTGCATGGATGGAAATACATGTAACTAGATGGAATTTTGACTGCGCGCAGTCTAAAATGATGCCTCCATCATAGAGCAATTTTACAAACCAAAACAGAAGAAATATTTCAAATTCAAGTTCAATTGTAATCCATCAACAGGTTTTCAGAATATCGTGATTACAAGCAATTTCTCATATACATATATGAAGCTTTGATCTTTGACCTCATGACCCTAAAATCTACTCAGTTCATTGGCTCTGCAAGATGTCCAGAGTTAAATAGTAATCCATCTGTCAGTTCTAATATGAATGCGTTCACAAGCTATTTTTGCACACATAATGAGCCAATGACCTTTGACCTCATGACCCAAGAATGTACTCAGTTCATTGGCTCTGCAAGATACATACATGATCTAAGTTTGGCAGGAATCCATCAATCTGTTCTAATGATAATGCAATCAAAAGCTATTTTCGCATACATAATGAGCCCTGTGACCTTTGACCTTGACCTAATGACCCCCAAAATCTACTCAGTTCATCGGCTCTGCAAGTAACATACATGACCTATGTTTGGCAGGAATCCATCAATCGGTTCTTGAGATAACACGATAACAAGCTGTTTTTGCATACATAATGCGCCATGTGACCTTTGACCCCAAAATCTAATCAGTTCATTGGCTTTGTGAGATACATACATGATCTAAGTTTGGCAGGAATCCATTAATCTTGTCTAATGATAATGCGATCACGAGCTGTTTTTGCATACAAAATGCGCCCTGTGACCTTTGACCTTAGACCTCGTGACCCCAAAATCTAATCAGTTCATTGGCTTTGTGAGATACATATATGACCCAAGTTTGGCGGAAATCTGTCAATCGGTTCTTGAGATAACTCGATCACAAGAACGGGACGTACGGACGTACAGACGTACGGATGGACGGACAACCCGAAAACATAATGCCTCCGGCTACTTCGTAACGGAGGCATAAAAGCAATCATTCTATTGCTATAAAGGGGCATTTCATGAGTTACAAACATATTACATCCAATTATTTGTCTCCTAAATTAACAATTTTTTAACCATTAGTAAACTAGATGGAATTTTGACCGCGCGCAGTCGAAAATGATGCCTCCGTCATAGAGCAATTTTACAAACCAAAACAGAAAAAATATTTCAAATTCAAGTTCAATTGAAATCCATTAACAGGTTTTCAGAATATCTAATTACAAGCAATTTCTCATATACATATATGACCCTTTGATCTTTGACCTCATGACCCTAAAATCTACTCAGTTCATTAGCTCTGCAAGATGTCCAGAGTTAAATAGTAATCCATCTGTCAGTTCTAATATGAATGCGTTCACAAGCTATTTTTGCACACATGAGCCAATGACCTTTGACCTCATGACCCCAAAATGTACTCGGTTCATTGGCTCTGCAAGATACATACATGATCTAAGTTTGGCAGGAATCCATCAATCTGTTCTAATGATAATGCAATCAAAAGCTATTTTTGCATACATAATGAGCCCTGTGACCTTTGACCTTGACCTCATGACCCCAAAAATATACTCAGTTCATCGGCTCTGCAAGTAACATACATGACCTATGTTTGGCAGGAATCCATCAATCAGTTCTTGAGATAACGCGATAACAAGCTGTTTATGCATACATAATGTGCCCTGTGACCTTTGACCTTGTGACCCCAAAATCTAATCAGTTCATTGGCTCTGCAAGATACATACATGATTCCAATGATCTGTTCTTGAGATAACGGGATCACAAGCTGTTTTTGCATACATAATGCGCCCTGTGACCTTTGACCTTGTGACCCCAAAATCTAATCAGTTCATTGGCTCTTTGAGATACATACATGACCCAAGTTTGGCAGGAATCCATTGATCGGTTCTTGAGATAACGCGATCACGAGCTGTTTGTGCATACATAATGCGCCCTGTGACCTTTGACCTCGTGACCCCAAAATCTAATCAGTTCATTGGCTCTGTGAGATACATACATGACCCAAGTTCGGCGGGAATCCGTCAATTGGTTCTTGAGATAACTTGATCATGAGAACGGGACGTATGGACGTACGTACGGACGGATGGACAACCCGAAAACATAATGCCTCCGGCTACTTCGTAACGGAGGCATAAAAAAACATTTTAAACAAGAAATTGAACACATTACCTGTATGTCATATGTGCCCAAATGGATATATTACTAGCACATGTTACTAAGGCCTGTTAGGTGTAACGATAATACAGGGGAATTAAAATTCCCTGCAGTACACATGGTCATGATGTATGCTTTGCTGCCATGTAAAGATATTTGCAGACTCTGAATTTACTACAGTTTTGTGTCACATCAAAAATTGGTATCCCTTAATAGTTTTTTATCATTAAATAACATAATTTCTGTTCTAGCTATATAAAACACATACTTAAGTATTATTCACATACATGTACATGGATTCTTCTTTTGCACACATGGCCTCCTAGTAATAGAAGTAAACTGCAAATTGCACATTTGGCAACAGATACCGAAAGAAGATAGTGCAAGATATTTTTAGAATACCTCCATTCGAACAGACCGATGAATCCTTGATCTTCTGCACCAGCATTGGTATCTGCGGGCCATATTCAAAGACAAGTTTGATGCGGTATTGGAGTTCCTTGTCATCAACCTCCTTGGCGTAGGACTGAGCGGTGTTTATGGACTTAAAACGAGAGATTGACTTGTCCTTAATCCTGTAACTGCCTGTAAATAGAAGGAAAAAAAAGTCTCCATGGTAAACAAATATACAATGCACTGAGAGGCTCTCGTTGAACTTCTTGATCCAGGTGGAAGGTAAATAGTGCCATTTTTGTTGCCGAGGAATCCAATTCCCCAATCCCCAATTTGTATTATTAAAAAATGGTCTGTTTTTTTTCTCAAACTTTCAGATTATCTTTAATTGTACATCTAGCATTGAAGTAACTACCTTAGCACCACTATCTCTCATCTGAACAATGTTACAAAGTCCCTTGAAACAACCATCCATGATCTCATTGTTTAATTTTCTTTTCTTGTAGCAATTGTACAGCTTACTTAATAATACCACACTTAAGGTAGCAATAAATTTGATATCCTAAAACACAATTTTAGAAGATAGCTGATGGAAGGGGTTATGAAACTGTAAAATCTTCTGAACAATGCACAATACAAATCAGAATGAGTTACCTCTTTGCTCTGGTGGTAAACTCAAGTAGTACAGGTCCAGGATCTTGTCAAAGCCACAGCCCGCAATTTTCTGAAGATAAAATAATTTTAGTGATACTACAATAATATCAAATTATGTTAAAACATTCCCTACATGTCTCAACTCATCAAAAAAATTTGAACAAAACTGGAGATTAAAGGAAACCTCATCCAAAAGAATAAGTGTAGGTATTCTGAAAAACATCTTTGATGCAAAACATTCCTTACAAAAATGTACAAGAGATGTACAAAAATGGACATATTCTTTGCATGATGTGATGATACCTTTTAGCATGATATGGGTGCAGCTGTTTTTCTTGAAAATGCACCAAGATTTTGTTGGAAAGACTTTTTAAATCAATAACAAAACCTTAACTTTTCAATGAGGGAAAATCATAACTGAGAAGATTGTATTTGGTAAAAAGTGTATAACAGGGTAACAATTGTAACTAATTCATTTTAAAATAATGAAATATAGCAGTTGACAAATCTATTTCATTTATGAGAAAACTTTACCCTACAAGAGCACAAATTTATCTAATGAATGGAATGCTTCATCACCACAAACATCTGGGAAGGAAGCATCCATACATTTGATTATATTTACTTGATAAACAACTTCACATAGTATGTCACGTTATCAAGAAAATGGTGATGCCCATCTTGTGCTGAAAAACTGTACTTTGGTGAGAAATCTTGTAGATTAATGGGCAAGAATATAAAAATCTCTAAGAATGAGTAAAGTTATTTTCTTGGGGTGAGGTTTCCATTAAAGAAATGGAAAAGCAACTTTATTCACAGCATAATTTTATATTCAATTCCGTATGCAATATCTACTGGCATATATGTACACCAAGAAGAAAAGATAAAATTTCACTTGCAACAAAATAAATGTTGCACAGTAACTTCCATGAGGGGAAAAGAAAATGTATTCCTCTGAAGGTTAAAATGAATATTAAGATATGAAAAAAACAACCTATAAATAAAGGTGTTTGTAGGGACCCCAACTTGTGATTCCTAAGCTCCTAAAAATCATGCCAATTAGGAGCCAGGTTCCTTAAAAATATGCTTATTATATAGAATACTTAAATGGCAAATGTAATGGGCATGGTTTCACAAAGAGTATTTATTTTTGTGTGTATGGACTTACACCATTGAACTGGATCTTGATGTTTTCATCTTTGGTGACCATCTTGACTGCCTCTGAGAAGACAGTTGAATTCCTGCGACATATGGTAGCCTGCTGACCTACACAATCTCCGAAAACTTGACCTGCAAACGTAAAGACATTCAACATTACACTTTACTACCGCGACGTAGGAAGAACTATTTTTGTCAATTGGTCTTTGATATAATTGACCCAGCTAAAGAAAGTAAATGGATAACATTTACAATGGGAATTAAGTGATTTAATTAGGAATACACAATGAAGCCTTTGTGTAAGATCAATTCATAATATCTCATACTTTTGGTCAATAATTGAAATATCGATTAACAAAGAAAGTTCAATGAAGAAATCCACTAAAAGAAAAAAAAAGAAGAAAACATAACGCTACAGATGATTTAATTATTTAAAACATTTCATTGTAACAAATCTTCATTTTCAATCAAGAGAAAATAAGCAAGGCAGACCTACTACAATGAATCAAGACCGGGTATGTATTACATGTACCTTGAGGTCCTGCACCGATGATGGTGCTCTTGGTTTGTTGCTTCAGGACCTCTAGAAGACAGTTAGCTACATAGGCAATCTCAGGTCCAAACCTGAACGACTATTCAAAATAAAAATAAAAATAAAAATTCATATACTGTATATCATCATATGAATGAGAGCTTCATCTTGAGACAGCACTATATGAGCTGAAAACAATTATTTTAACTTGTTACTGATAACAAGTTTTTATGAAAAAGGATCCTGAAGTGATTTTTTTTCTGACCATATCTTTTTTCTTCTTCCTGGATTGAAGCATACAATACAAAGTGGTCTAATATGAACCTTCCTTGCATGTAAATTTGGAGAAAACTGTTAAACTTTCATTATGATTAAAGATAAGCTGAGTCCTGGTAATGATAGAAAATAATTTTTCACAGAATCCAACAACAACTAAATGTTCAAAATTTCAAATAAATGACATGTGCCAAACGATTTTGGTAAAAAATGTATAGGGGTTGAATAATGAGGAAAGAAAGATAAGGAAATCCAGTAAGTTAGCCTTACACAGGTCACCATGTGCAAATGAGAGTTATGGTTTTTAATGATGTTGATTTCAGCGAGTTTTGTAAGTTTGATTTTATTTTATTGGTTCAAACAATCAATATCTACTACAAGATAAACAATCCAGAATGAATTATAGCCATGTTCTCTCGACGTCGATTCCCATAGAGGGTGCTGTTCTACGATGACCTGTTGCATGGTATTTCGCTCTTAGTTTTGTGATCTATTTTTCGAGTTTTGTAATATGTTTTTGGAGTATAACATTTGTCAACATGTATGTAAAACCTGTCTTGTACAGCTAAATGTTTTGTGGTGATATTCATGATCGTTTTGCCTTAAAACTGTCATGTTTTTGCGTCACCCGGACAAATGTCTACGATTGAGTATTCCTGCCAATACTTATTAACTAGCAGATAACCCAGCGTCCAAGACTGCACCCATCAATCTGCCAGAATGGACACCGACAAGGGACATCGGCCTGCCCGGTCAAAGGCAGAGAGGGAAACACGGTGGAGTCTGTAACAGAATGCGGAATAGAGGAGATCAACCTCCATTACCCTGAGCAATGTTCGTTCACTTTACAATAAAATGGACGAGATTCAAGCTCTAGCAAGGTATATTAGTGATTTTCAAAATTCGTATTATTTGCTTCACCGAAACATGGCTAAATCCTGACATACCGGTAACTATAAAAAATATAATTGCGGATGGTATTTGACAGTGCGTTCATTCCAACAAACCAAGAAAAGACGCGGTGGTGCAGGATATGTCTTTACATAAATAAAAGGTGTACGGACTTCACTGTAAAAGATTCTACATTCAACGAAAATCTGGAAATTTTGTGTGTGTCGTTACGCCCATTTTACTTGCCCCAAGAATTTAACCAAGTTCACTTATTTTTGGTCTACATCGCTCCTGATGCTAAAGAAAATGAAGCTGCACAGCTTATTCAAGATAAAATGAGAGAAATGGAAGCAAAATCTCTGGACTCCCCCCAAATCGTACTTAGGGCTTTTAATCATTGTAGACTAGAGAATGCGATGCCTATCTACTGTCAACTCATTGATAAACCATCAAGAGGGGGTAACATACTGGATAGATGTTATTGCTCCATTAAAAATTCTTCCAAAACGGTAATCCGACCCAGGATCGGACTTTCAGATCATAACCTCGTACATTTGCTACCAAAATACCGTCAGAAGCTTAAAACGAAAAAAGTGGTGCAACTTAAGCATGGGACAAATGTTAAAGTTGCTTCACAGTAGAATGTGTCGGGAGAAAAAGTTACAAAATCTCTTTCAAAGTAACAATCCATGTGCGGCATGGCAATGTTTACAAACGAAAGACCGATTACGCTCCGCGACGGGATCACGCGTTCGGAAATGCAAATGATCTTAATAAGTTCTACGGACGGTTCGACTCCATTCGCAAGATGATTCTGTTAAAATAGAGGAGAGAGATGTATACCTTCAATTCAGCAGAATAAACCCTAGGAAGGCATGCGGGCCAGATTTGATCAGCAAAAAGGTACTACGTTATTGTGCAAGAGAACCATTTTGCGCTTTGTATCAGAAGGTAGTACCCTGCTGTTGGAAGTCATCCATTGTTATTCCTGTGGCTAAAAAGCTCCACCCATCCGAATTCAATGATTATCAACCAGTGGCACTGACCTCAGTAGTGATGAAGTGCTTCAAACGGATCGTACTAAAATGTCTGATTGAGCAAATCAAAGAGCTGGTTGACCCTCATCAGTACACCTACCAGCCGAAAAAGTCAGCTCAAGATGCTGCACTTTATTTGACTCACCTACTCTTTAAGCATACAGATAAAGCGAAGTGCTACGCACGCACACGCTCGTGGACTTCTCTTCTGCGTTCAACACTATTTATACTTTGGATAACCGACTTTCTTAAGAATCGAATCCAGCGCGTCCACGTGTAGAATGTCGTAAGTGAGCCAATATTGACCAATACAGGCTCACCTCAAGGTTGTGTGCTTTCTGCCATTCCCCTTGTCCTCTACACTAATGACTGTCGTTACCTTTCACAAAATGTTTCTATTCTTAAATATGCCGATGACACTATTATTGTAGGTTTACTATGTCAATTGTTTACCGGTAAACTGGTTTACTAATTGGTGTAATGACAGCTTTCTGGATCTCAACAAGTCAAATACAAAAGAAATGATATACGACTTTAACCACAATAAACCAGTCGAACCGAGTAGCTGTCGGGCAAGAATAAATGGTGAGGAAATTGAAATAGTACATACGTACAAATACTTTAGTACTATAATTGATGATAGTCTGAAGTGGGGGGATCATTGTAAAGCAATTAGCAAGAAAGGACTGCAACGGATGTATTTTCTAAGAAATTGAAAATATTTCATGTCGATCGCAATATCATGCTCTTGTTCTACAAATCAGTAATTGAGAGTAACATCGTGTTTGATTGTGTAGTCTGATACACGAGTTGTCGAAAAGGAGACTATCATCAGACAGGCCGAGAAGATTATAGGACAAGAATTTAACCTTAGAGAACTATGTTGAAGTAGGATAGTAGAAAAAGCCAAATCCATCCTAATGAATAATCAACATCCCTTGAACGAAAACAATGTAAGAATGCGGTTCAGTAACAGGTTGAGATCAGCACGCTGTCGGACAAATCGGCTCTTAAAGGGATCCAGTAACTTCGTCTCAGATTCTGAAACAAAATCCTGGATTTAGCTCATGATGCAATGATAATAGGTCAGCCATATAATAAGCCATGACTTTTACAAGCCGATCGCCTGTCTGATTATCAAGATATTTATGATTGGAATTATAAATTTTGAAAACCGTTTGCCAAACGGTTTTCATAACACTACAGTCTATTGGGGTAAACGAGTATGGTAACTGTTCACTCAAAGATGTTTACTTTTTTGAGGCACCTCTTGATCATTTCGAAGCGCAATTTGTCAATTTGTTTAGGGCTTCTTTATTACACCACTTCACAGACACTGATAACAAGTAGGGCCGTGCATCTCAGATTTAACATTGTTAAACGATCCCTTTAAACTCATTTGTACCTAGCTCAATACGAATACTAAATGAGAAAGGTATCATATAGGGAAATAAAGTAACAATGATACCTTTCGATAACAATAATAGTAATATTATTAAAGATAATAATAATGATATCATGAAAATGATGGCATTAGTGACAATTATAATTATAACAATAATAATGATAATATAAATAATAATACCATGTAACACAACGAATGTCCATTGTTAATAATGATAATAACAATAATAATGATAATATGTTTTTATAGCAACGATAATAATGCAAAACATTATTGATACTTGTAAAATTCTATCGTCATTCCACCACACTTGATATACATGTACATGTATATTATTTTTGATGCATGACTATATCTTTTCTTTTGATTGTTAATTGTTTATTTTTGTTTTCTGTCAAGTCAAACAATTATTGCATTGATTTTGTATGAGTGTATATGTTATATATATGTGTATCAATACCATGTAACAAGACAAATTTCCATTGTTTAATGGACAATAAATGGACCTTATGAATCTTATACTAGAGCTCAAGATAAGCTTTAATACCCCAGCTAGCTGGTAAATGTACCTGTGTGAGATGGTACTTTCTGGTTTCCCGTACCTCGGCCATGGCATTGGTAGCACCTCTGAAGCTATAGATCTGCTGATGAGGATCACCAACTAGAATCTTAGCCCAATTCTGAGAAAGCAGGATACTCTGTTGAGCTAAGTGTTGGATTGAAATTACAATTGTGTAAATAGACATTAGAAAATATTACTCCATATTCTATATCTAATGACAGGTTAGCAAAATAATGTATGCACGTATATACCAAAAGTGCATTATATATATATTTATTTTATATCATCACCAGTGACAGCTCAAATTTGATGTCACTAATTTGCACCTAGCTAGAACACTTTTAAGAAGCCAAAATATTACAATATATTAAAGGGGAAGTCCATCCTGATATTATCTTGAGTATTATAAAAGCAGAAAAAATGAGAGAAACAAAAATAGTAAGAGTTTGAGCAATATCTGATTAGAAAGTTATGAATTTTTGAATTTTAATCAGTGAAACACAAATTGGAAACACTGTGACGTGCCTCCTCTCTTTCTCATCTTTAATAAGATTTTGCTCATGAACTTACATGGACATGTTTCACTCATTTTCTACTGCTATTATCAAAAGGGATACAGGTAGTTGAGTTCTTGTATTAAAACGCAAATGCATTTAAAGTGCATGTTTATTGTTCTATTTTTATGACATTACTAGTGCTCTTTTAGGACCTGAAATTGCTATGAGCGTAATTGTAGACCCTAAAATGTGTGAAATTTAGCCAGAACTATCATACAACTTCAGGTCCACTTTAAAAAAACACAGTGACTGTTAATTAATTGATCAATTAAAAACAATAAATGCAGAGCTGCCAACCTTGTTTGACCAAAAAACTAGATGGAACTTTGACTGCGCGCAGTCGGCCTTCGTCACAGAGCAATTTTACAAACCAAAACAGAAGAAAATTTTCAAATTCAAGCTCAATTATCATCCATTAACAGGTTCTCAGAATATCATGATTACAACCAATTTCTCATATACATATATTACCCTTTGATCTTTGACCTCATGACCCTAACATCTACTCAGTTCATTGGCTCTGCAAGATGTCCCGAGTTGAATAGTAATCCATCTGTCAGTTCTAATGAGAATGCATTCACAAGCTATTTATGCATACATAATGAGCTCATGACCTTTGACCTCATGACCCAATAATCTACTCAGTTCATCGGCTCTGCAAGATACATACATGATCTAAGTTTGGCAGGAATCCATCAATCTGTTCTAATGATAATGCAATCACAAGCTATTTTTGCATACATAATGAGCCACATGACCTTTGACCTCATGATCCCAAAATCTAATCAGTTCATCAGCTCTGCGAGTAACATACATGACCTAAGTTTGGCAGGAATCCATCAATCGGTTCTTGAGATAACGTGATCACAAGCTGTTTTTGCATACATAATAAGCCCTGTGGCTTTTGACCTTTGACCTCGTGACCCCAAAATCTAATCAGTTCATCGGCTCTGCTAGATACATACATGACCAAAGTTTGGCAGGAATCCATCAATCGGTTCTTCAGATAACGCGATCACAAGCTGTTTTTGCATACATAATGAGCCCTGTGACCTTTGAACTTTGACCTCGTGACCTCAAAATCTATTCAGTTTATTGGCTCTGCAAGATACATAAATGACCAAAGTTTGGCAGGAATCCATCAAGCGGTTCTTCAGATAACGCGATCACGAGAACGGGACGTACGGACGGAAGGACGGACAACCCGAAAACATAATGCCTCCGGCTTCTTCGTAAGGGAGGCATAAAAAAGAGTTTCGAGCAATGTTTTAACCTTGTTTTCTTTTGACTTTGTGATCGAATTAACATTTTAGGGCAGTTGTTTGACGTGCAGTATGTATTAAACAAAGTATTGAAGAAAAAAAATTATATATATATTTTGTTTTAAAAAAAGGCTTTTGGATGAAAAAACAGAATAATTCCGGGAAAACTGAATGATTGTCAGCTCTGTACATGGGCCGGCTTGTTGAGCGTATTATAACATAATGGAATAAAACGTATAAGGCGTTTATATCTCTTTTTTCAATGGCTGGGTCAAATTATTGAATATATGTGGCACCACAAATATTAGCAATCATATATTATATATAAATTATATTTATGGATATTTCAACCATCTCTGAACCAATTTTGATCAAACAAGATGATTTTGTCATTCAAATTGTATGTTCTATCAAATTTGGCACTCAGATTTTTATTATCTCACCCCAAAAATTATTTTGTGTTGCGCCCTCTGCAACAAAATTGAAATATCCCTTTAGAAAACTAACTTAATGTTAGGATGAACTGCCCTTTTAATTACAAGACTATAATAGCACAGTGGAATCCTCCTGTAGATTAGTACAAGCCTCCTTGACTTATTATAGTCATATACACTCATATACACTGGACTCCTGAGAATTGCACACTGCCTCTCTAAAGTGGAAATCATAAGGAATTTTAATAAACCTGGAGTCAAATCTTGTGCTTCATCAATAAACAGACAATCATAGCCTTCAATCTGTGGGTGTTTGAGCTGATACAACTTCATGTACACTGCACGGGAAAGAAAAAAAGAGGACATCATACCAAAACTTAAATCCGTATAATCCCCTTCTCTCATTTATTACTTTCTGTAGATAACATGAAAAAGGAAAGCTTACAATCTCTGGTTAATGATGAATTATTCAGTGAATCAATCATTTAATATATTGATATATCTACAAATATATCTTCATGTCAATCCTTTTTTTAAAGCACTACTTGTATACAAATAATGCTCTGTTGCAAGTGTGTTAGGGCAGGGCTAGTGCACAAAGTTAAGTCAGCGCCCATAATGATAATGTACTTGCCCGCAGGGCGCTGACTAAACTTTGTGCACTAGCCCTGTCCTTACACACAAGCAAAACAGTCCATTATTTGTTTTATAAGACAGGTCGGCAATACATTCTTACAAACTAGTCTAGATCTAGAGTGTAGATAGATAATAGATCTAGATCTAGGCCTAGAATATTCTTACGTTAGATCTAGATACATTAGGCTACTCTACAAAAGTAAAAGATTTCAAGACACAATTTTTACTCACTATTAATTTCCATGCAAGGGGATTCCTCCCATCCAAAGACCAATTAATCCTTTATCCCTCCAAGAAATAGTTCTAATGTTAGGCTTACATGTAACTGTAAACTAGCTGAATATTTCAAACTATATGTAAATAAAGACATAGGCTAACAGTTCAAACTATACGCAAAAGCGATATTGGCAAATATGAAGCATCGGTTATCAATTTTGATGGGACATCTTTTGCACCGCGGGAAAATAAATGCACGCCCACATGATGTCAATTGACCAATTGGAATGCTCAGATTCCAGAACCAGTCTTATGATGTATATTAATTTCACTTTGATAGTCTGACCAATAAAATATACCTTCCCAGAATCTCATTGAAACAAATTAATGTTACACAATCGCAAAGAATTTATTAACAAATTGCCTGAAGGGCTATATCATCAGCTTGGTGTATTGCCCGTATAAATCATGTTTGCATTGTGTAAACTGTCATTGCAATGTTTAAACATTTCAATAAGTGATGCACAACAATTGGTGAATGTATGTATTATCCTGAAAGCTTCACTGTGGATCTAATGTATACGTTAGAATCTTACCATCATGTGTTATCTTGGTTTCTTTGTTATTCACATCACATAGTGCCTGAAACACAATTTTGGCTGCATCAGCGATAATCTGGGTAACGACAAAAACAAAAAAACAAATCTTATCTTTAAATTAAAGGTAGTGCAAAATTTGGGGAAATTTTGAAAATTGGATGGATAATAATTCTTTACAATTTTGATATATTGGATGCCCCTGTGGATGTACTATAAGCAGAAGAAACGTTGAGTCTATTCTCCTGCCCCTGCTCCTGCTCTGCAACTCTACTCGCCAACTCTACCAGCTTCTCACATCCACTCAACTCTCCTACTCAATCCAGTCTTCTACTCAACCTCTCTTTCTGTCTACAACTTTTCTGGTTTACAGTCCTTTTCAGGACTATACTTGAAAGATACTCTTCCTTCGACCTCCACTCTCTCGCCCCTCCATTTCACTTCTACTTTTCATCCACTTCCTCATACCTCCTAAGACTTACACATGGTGTACCGTAAACCTCTTCCGCGATATTCATACCACCATGCAAACCTTCAAACATCATCTAAAACACTTATGTTTTCGAGAAATTGAATTATAAACTAGATGGAATTTTGACTGCACGCAGTCAAAAATGATGCCTCCGCCATGGAGCAATTTCTAAAATTCAAGTTGCTTGTAATCCATCTGTTGGTTTTTTAATGATAATGCACTCACAAGCTATTTATAGGCATACATAATGAGCCCCATGACCTTTGACCTGATGACCCTAAAATCTAATCAG
>BEXV01000852.1:4477-18975 GCA_003118195.1 Hemicentrotus pulcherrimus | reverse complement strand
AGAAAAAAGTCACAAAATTTCAGTGCGAGATTTTTTTGCGTTAAAAAATTATCGCGAAAAATGTCGAGGGGGGCTTCTAAAGCCCCCCCGGGCTAGATAGGGTTAAGAAATCCAGCCATCTGATTGGTCGAAATTACAGTCATGATTTTAGCCAGAACACCCAAGAACACCAAAAATTCATTGAAATTCTCCATAAAAATATTCAAAGACGAGTAAGTAGTAGGCTACCTGCAAGTTATCAACACAGACCTCAATAGCAAAAACAAACTTCCCAAAAGTTTTACACTGGTGCTATTGACGGAAGAACAGATCTTTGTACATGAAGAAGTAAATGTTAACTATTAGATTCAGACTTCAGCCTCATTTCCTCAATTCTAACAATGTCGACATCATCAAGCATGAAGATTTTTCCAATTTGACAAGAGTTTTTTAAAAGTGATTTTCAGCAATGCTTAAACAAGAAGGAAAGGGAGTTGTGACTCACAAACCAGCCGTGCATATAAACTAGAGAAAAGTCAAGGTGGTGTCATAAGTTGACCCTTTTTTTAGTACCGGTATATAAAAGTGATAATGACTGCTTTAACACCTCGGGCAATAGCACAATATGTAATCTTCCCTTGAGCATATAAAAATAATTATTTCTATCACAGCAGTCATTATTGCTATATGATATCCTCAAGGGAATTATATTGTTTTCAAAGGGCATTTTTTTTCTTTTGCAAAGCGCATAGCGCTGAGAAAAAAATACAGTATTCCCCCCAAGGGAAATGGAATGTGATATTGTTCCCGAAGAAAAAAGTCAATATCAGTTATATTATGATGATCTATATTAGATACAAAACAAGATGCAGTCTTAATGTGTGAGCAATTTTACCGGCACAAGAGCTGCAGTACTTGGTCCTGGACCTGTATTACTAAAATACTAGCCTATAGGCCTAATACTAAGTAACAGCAGGATGAATGCTACTGCTAGCAGTAGTAGATTGTGATGTAATACTTGGTACTTGGTTGGGTAATCCCTTTGGCAGCTCACTCGGGAAGCTATACTGGGATGGTAGGTGAGGCGAGTAACTACAAGGAGTGTCATGAATTGCAGGAATAGTGTGTGGACAAAGCATTCATTAATTTACAGTAAAATATGCTAAGTCCAGTGCAAGTAAAAACCAAGCTAAAAAGCTTAAATGATGTGGGAACCAACAGGGGGCTGCATCATTCTGATGGAGGGTAGAGCAGCCTCCTTGAAGTTGGTTATTCCTGTTGCATTAACTGCTGAGCCTGGCAGATGATTCCAGATCCTTATTGCTCTTGGGTAGTATGCAGTTGCAACAGGAATTACATACGTCAGGTTGTGGTCATGTCTTCTGAAGTATGTAGCAGGGATGACAAAAGTTGGTTTGGGTATGGAGACAAGACGGTGATGGATCTTGTAGAGAAGGGTGCATTGGTCGAGGATTTGTTGTGTATGAAGCGTGTCCCACCCTAGAGCTGCCACAAGAGCTGATGGTGATGTGGTGTATCTAAAGTCAGGGTACACAATGCGAGCCGCTGTTCTTTGTACTAGCTCTAGCATTTTTGTGACCGTGATGCTGTGTGGGTTTCAAGCCTCAGAGGCATACTCCAATTGGGGGCGTACTAAGGCTGTGTAGGCCCTGGACTTTACCTCCCTGGTACAGGGTGAGAGGGTCCTGCGAAGAAGACCTAGAGTACGGCTTGCTTTATGCCGGATAGTTTGGCAATACTTGTTCCAACGAAGATCAGCAGAAACTGTAACTCGAAGGTACTTGTACTCTTTGACTCTCGGGATCAGTCAATTTGACAGGTGGTATTCTCGGATGCTGGGAGTACGCTTCCGTGTGATGGTGAGGATGGCGCACTTTTTCACGTTGAAGTCCATCATCCAGTTTGAAGACGACCTGGACAGCTGTTGGAGATCGTCCTTTAGAATTTGATGGTCTTCAGGGCGTCGAATCTCACGATAGAGGGTGCTGTCATCTGCAAAGAGACGCATTGTGGACTGGATGTTGTCTTGGATATCATTGATATACAACAGGAACAGGGTAGGGCCGATGACAGATCCCTGGGGGACTCCAGATGTTACATCCCGCCATGTTGATTTAGATCCATCAACTACAACTGCCTGTTGTCCATCAGTGAGGAGAGACATTATCCACTGGAGTGAGTCACCACGTATTCCGTAGTACTGAAGTTTGGTCGACAGGAGAAGGTGTGGTACTCAATCAAATGCCTTCTTGAAGTCCAAGAAGATTATATCAGCTTGGCTGCGCTGCTGAAGGATGGAGGACCAGTCATGGACGGCTGTTGTCAATTGAGTTGTGGTTGACAAACTCCGTCGGAAGCCATGCTGTGCATCGGTGAGGATATTATTCACTGCAACATGCTTCGACACATGGCGCAGGATGATGTGTTCCATTACTTTGCAGCAGATGCAGGTGAGCGAGATCGGTCTGTAGTTTGAGGGGTCACACTTTTCTCCTGACTTGTGTATAGGGGTAACTAGTGCTTGCTTCCATTGGGCTGGAACGATGCCACTGTAGTAGCTTTGTTGGAACAGGAAAGACAGTGGAGGAGCAATCTCGTGGGCAACCAGCTTTAGGAGCTTGGGTGGAAGTTCATCAGTTCCACTGGCCTTTGAAGGGTCCAGTTGTTGGAGCCGTTTCTCAACACCGGTCCTGTGAACGTGCAGGTGACCAATAGTTGGAAAAGGAGAAGGTCCTTTCTGTACAAGAGGGTGGGGCTGGTGAGGAGTAAAGACAGACTGGAAGTAGTCGTTCAGTGTCTCTGCCTTGTATAATGCTGAGGCGCATAGTATAGATGGAGTACGCAAGGTAGGAATACCAATGTTTTCAGATCGACATGTCTTGATGTAGGACCAGAAAGACTTTGGGTTGTCCTGAAGGCCTGCCCCGATAATGTTGTTGATGTACTCACAACAGGCTCTGTGCACATTCTTGGCAACTTGGTTCCTATATTGTCGGTAGGCTTTCCACGCTGTGGAGCAAGACTGGTTGTGTGCCTTCTTGAATAGTCTATCTCTCTTCCTCATCTGGCATTTTAAAGGAGGAGTAATCCAAGGAAGATGTCTCCTGCCTTTGCTCATTTTGAAAGGAATAAGCTCAGACAAACACCTGCTCAAGAAGTTGGCAATCATGGACCAGTTTGTCTCCACTGATCTTGTTTCTGGATCTGATTGGAGAAATTCTGTCGCAAATTCAGCTGCTGCGTCTCTTAGTTGCTGTTTGTCAGCTTTGTGAAACTGGTAGATCTTCCTCAGGGGCTTGACAGAGATCTTTGGATTTGCAGCAAGAGTAACAATGACGATGTTGTGGTCGGATATCCCAGACTGAACGCACACGTTCTCAACCAGGGCGGGATTTGACGTCACAACTAGGTCAAGGATGTTGTTGGATGAAGGTCGGGTAACTTAGCTGACTGTTTGGGACAAGGAATTGTGTAGAAGAATATCCAACAGCTTCTGGTGACAAGTAGAAGTGGCTGGATTTGTAGTCGACGACAATGTACTGTGTAGGTCATTAACATTGTCAAAACCAAAAGCACTCACCTTTTACAAATTTCTTGGCAATCCATATCGCAGTGTTATCATGGACTGTTACTGTACAATTCACCATTCAACAACCCTCCACATAAAATGATCGAAGACTGAAAGTGAAACTTACTCAGTTCAGTTGGAACAATTGTTTCTAAAATTAAAAAGTCCTTTGTGTTCACTGTAAAGCTTTCAGCACATTCTCAGTTGCATTGATGACTTTCTCAGTAGAATGTGAATCTTTTTCATGAAGGAAACAAACTTGTTGCAATTTCATATTTCGTGCTGCATGCAATTAATGCGTGCAGGCAGATTGTGCGCAAATTGACGGTGTACATGTGTAGTGCATTGAACTTGTAGTGTGAGCTTGATTTATTACGTAAATTACGTCATAACTCTAGATATAACGGCGTTCTGAGGTATTATGAGGTATGTTGTAATTTACGTCATGTTGGGAAATATAATGCTTCTCATTCTTGTAGCGATGGTCATGTGACTACATTTTGACCAATAGCACATCAGGATCGATATAGGAAATTTAATATATCATTCTTTGGACTCTGAAGGGAGATATATTTTCCCAAGTGGTATTATTAAATATTATCTGTGTAAAATATATTTGGGTATAATACTCATGATTTATAATGTAATAAATTCCATGTTGCATTGATCTTGATTCTGTAAAAATTACCTGTTGAATGCAATGTAGAGGAATTTAAGATGTGGTCTCTTCTGAGCAAACTGGATGAGCGTTGTAGTCTTCCCTGTCCCTGTATGAATAGAAAAGAAAAGTACTTCAATAAACTTAACCCATTGCCTACTAGAGCTGGATGGTCCCT
The DNA here is from genome assembly GCA_003118195.1 of Hemicentrotus pulcherrimus. Classification (NCBI taxonomy): domain Eukaryota; kingdom Metazoa; phylum Echinodermata; class Echinoidea; order Camarodonta; family Strongylocentrotidae; genus Hemicentrotus; species Hemicentrotus pulcherrimus. The sequence goes on along the minus strand of BEXV01000852.1, from coordinate 14,571 downwards.
GTATTAAACCTACAGGAAATAGAGAATTCAGTAGACAACGGGTTACATGAAAAAAACTACACACTTTCAGGAAGGAACCCCCCCCCCAAAAAAAAAAAAAAGAGTAAATCGTTACTATTTCATTAGTTTTAGTTTGGGAAAGTATTGGAACGGATACACTTGAAAGATACTGTTAAGAAAGAATCAATATTCAGTATCTCCATTCTGAATATGCATAAATTAGAAAAATGCATTGACAGCTTACACCTTCAATATGAGGAGTTCAGACCGATTTGGATGGTTCATTGAATTATAGCTTGTCATATAGATATGTCGACATTAATTGCCCTCACTCCTGGCATTGATTTTTGCATTCATTTACTCAATATTCTTTGTAATTGATATTCGATTCCCTATATCAAAAGGAACATTTTGATGATCATTCTGCTAGTGAACTAAAAAAAAAAGTTCTATCTTCAAGAGAATAATAGAAAGGTTTTATGGCAAAGAAAGCAAACGTATAACAAAAAAGCATCATGTTCCAACACCATACATGACATTCTGACCTGCAAAGGCAATTATCTTGATGACATCTGTCGGGAGCAGATCGTGATTTATGATACGTTGTTGCTCTGGAGTCAGATTTATACCTTCCCTCTGACTGCACGAGGAAAGAGAAAGAGACAACTACCGGTATAAGAAATATGTTATATGCTAACAATCAAAATTACTAAAATCCAGTAGTTTTTAATAGCTTAAAACTGATGCTTATGGGCTGTTTCATCAAATTAATTTTAAAGATAGTGTAGCCCTTTTGCAGCCAACATCAAATTCTGTAGAACCTTGCAGGAATCATGAATATCTCACATACTTCCTATCTGTGAAATTTAAACGTTAGCAGTGTCCTAGCATTCAAGTTATGCAAGGAAATATGTTTATTTTCTAAACTTCGCTGTCAGACACTATTGAGTGATTGACTGACTTTTTTTTTCTTTGGTATTAACATACAAAAAATGAGCTGTACACGAGCAACAGAGCTATTTAAAATGTCATCACAATCACCAACCTTGTAATTATCCTCATAATTAATACCACTACCATCATCATTAATGCTATGAACCCTTGTCATACAGATACCTTTGACAAAGGGCTCTCATGAACTGGTCACAAACACAATACTAGGTGCACACTTTTTGATATAAATAATGAATATTACAGCGAATCAACTTTTGTTTACAGACACCCAAACCGGTGTTTACAAACGATTCTTGCAGTGCATTAACTGCCTCTTATCTTACCCATCTCTGAGAAGTGATGTTTCTCTCTCGTTATATTTTACGGCAGTGTCTGGCATCTCCTCATCATTACTGGCCCCATCACTCTCCAGGATATGTAAGGCATGGAATACCCTGTAATGGAGCCTAAAACATTGTCAAACACACAAGAAGCATATAATTACTAACAACAAATTTCTTTATCAAGCAAAATAGACCTGTACACGTACATGACCACCAGATTGATTTAGTATTTACAAATAATAAAGTATTACGCATGACTCATTTAACTTCTAAATATTACAATTCTTTGACACTTAGCACTAATTTCAACCACCTGTACTTGTTTAATACACTGTATGTATGAATTGAACTCTTTCCGATTTGGTCATAAATAAGAATTCATCTGAGGAATCTTGATATCTTAAAAACATCACACATTAAAATGTATTAATGAAGCCTGTTAGGTTATCACACAATTTTCTACTCTTCAGTATATTGCAAAGGAGGTGTGTTTTCTCTCAGCAATACTTAACAATTCATGTTTTGATGAAATTGCAAGAACTTCACCAATTTGGACATGAGGATAGAGGGAGTAGTCACTGACCCTCTGTTTATCTTGAATTTCTTCTGGAAGAGAAAGAATGCTGACGCCAGACAATAGAGGCACTCTGATACTTCCACCCTGGGTATGGGGTCCTTCCTTAGCAGGAGACAGTCCACGATATGACACACTTCTTGAGCTGACTGTGACAATATCACCATGGTTGCAACAGAAGACCAAGGGTGAGGGTCCTACATGTAGATACAAAAGACAATACCATTAATTAGTAATCAACACCATGTTGTCTCATAGAATTACCCATTGATGTACTGTGGAATTGCTGTTTCGGCTACAACCAGTTCATTGACTACCCAATTAGCCTATTCCTATAGAAATCTACGTGGTCTAATTAAGGTGTACTCATCAGTTGGTCTACTTATCATTTGGTTTAAAGACCACTTAGTCCACTACCCATTTGTTCCTATTGTTCGTTTAGTCTAATAACAGCGAAAAACAATTTATTTACAGAGATGGACGAAGATGTAAGGGTTGGAAGAGGATAGGCAGATCAAGAAAAATGTAATTAAAGGGTAATCCAACAGTAATTATAAAAAATTTAAAAAATTACATATACATGTATGAGAGCATACAAATAAGATAACAAGAATGGTGAAAATTTTTAAGAAATTGGACCAATATAATAAGAAAGTTATGAATGTTTGAATAACGATATCACTCAGTCTATGTGAATCTCAGTTAGGTCAGTATTCAAAATATATAATGGATAACATATTATTACAGGTCCTCTAAAGAGAAAATTAGACCCTCAATCTGAGTCCTAGTTTTTATAAAAAATTGAAATGTTGGTAATCAGAATCAGGTTCAGCTTAAAAGGATCCGGTAACTTTGTCTCAGATTCTGAAATAAACTTCTGGATTTAGCTCATGATGCAATGATAACTATAAACCTTTAGGTCAGTCAGGAACCCCATGACTTTTACGAGCCGATCGCCTGTCTGATTATCAAGATATTTATGATTGGAATTACAAATTTTGAAAACTGTTCGCCTGAGGGTTTTCATAACACTACAGTCTATTGGGGAAAATGAGTACGGTAAAACCGGTCACTCAAAGATTTTTACTTTTATGAGGCACTTCTTGATCATTTTGAAGCGCAATTTTTTTAGGGCTACACCATATCACAGACACTGATAACACGTAGGGCCGTGTATCTCAGATTTAACATTGTTAAACGATCCCTTTAAAAGTGATGCTTGTGGGCTGTTTCATCAAAATTAATTTTAAACTAAAAATGAATTTTGATTAATTTTCATATATGCGAAGGGCTCTATTATCAAGGCTGATCAATTATGGGTCAATCAACCACAAACTGTTGTTGATAAACTGCTGCAAGTGAGGTCCTTTTAATAAAAGTAGACAAATTCTGTTTTTCTTCAAAAATATTAATTCTGTCGACAAAACCTCTTTTTCATAAAACTCTGTTATTTTGAAGTAAAGAACGTTTTCCTCTAATTTTGTGGCAAGAATATTTTGTTTAACAGAACAATATTTCAAATTAATACATAAACTAATATCACTCCCCAACTGGGCTAAAGATGGGCGCATTGCACTAGTTCATGCATTTCAGTCTTATTCATATAAATTCATGCATAACCAAGTGTAATTGTCTACTTGTCTTTAAAGGTAGTGTATCCCTTTTGCAGCCAAACTGAAAATTCATAGGTGATTTTATTATTGACTATATAAATATATGTATCTACCTATTATTTGCTAGTTTATCTAAACTATGCAGCCATCAAGAACTTAAACCGTCACATTCTCGCATGCCCCACACCAATACACACCTTCCCAGGGTTCACGTGCGCAACTGCACGCCCAGCATCTTCCTCTTTTACGAGCCGCCAGAGACAATGCTTCAGACATGTTGCTGGTGAGGAGAGGGCAAGGAGAGAGAACGGAAGGACATAGGTAGATACATAGATTTATAAATAATAAAATCAGGCCCTGGCCCTGCCCTCTAAGAGCAAGGCCTCAGGGCCAACTGCCGGGATGGCTTCAACTATTCAGCTCAAGATGGACTCTCGAGAAGGAAACAAGGAAATAAAAAAAAATCAGCTTTCACACCGACCAAAGCCTCACAAGGTGGGACCCCAAGGTCTTTACGCCAAATGGAGAAGGGCTCCAAACGAGAGCTGGGAAGGGCCCTCGTGGGATCCCTACGAGTCTGGACTATAAACTGAGAGGCTCTCTCAGAGAATCCTGAAGCCATAGCATCCACCCCAACAATCACCACGGATGCTTTAATGCAACGAACCAAAAAGGTCAAGTGATGGGTGAATCGGGCCACCTTCTTGCTACAACGCTCATATCTACGCATCAGTTTCAGGGCAGGGCGCCCGTATGTTCGATCAATAATGCTAAATATATTACTCATTGCGGATATAGTATCGAAAATAATATCGCTTGTGATATTCGTTTGTCTCGCAATGTGGTCAATAAGGAATCTAAAAGTTCACGACGTTTCGTGTACAACTGATACACTTCGTCAGATGATAATAACTACTGTAAGCAAGGGTCTTTTATACTCTACGGGAGGACAGACTGAGTGGTTCATAATTCGATCGATAATTGGAACAATAACGCACAATGCCTATTGGTCGACGCACACGGTGATCGACCAATCACCAGGCCACTGGATTCGGCTGTTGGTTCGGCTAATGCACCATGCCTATTGGCCGATGCATACGGTACTCAACCAATCAACGGGCCGCTGGCTCGGACCGTCTGTTGAATGAAATCGACCGGTGTTGGCTGGCAGGACGGCGAGTCATGGCGGCGTATCGTCCGCATCCAAAATTCGGGGATATCAATCCCGTTGTCTCTGTTAAAATTATCAGGATTGAGACAGACAGTGATAGCTTCTTTCACCCTCCGTGTATACCAATGCCGTTCCTGGGAAAGGCACTGAACCTCGTCCCAGTCTGGTTGATGCTGGTTATCCCAAGTATGTTCGGCTACGGCTGACTTGTCAGTTCGACGGAGTCTGACGTCCCTCTTATGTTCAGTTTTTCGGACGGGCAGTTTCACCGATGTAGGATCTATCACATCCTTTACAAGGGATATACACAATGCCGTCCCTGAGGAATTGGATCTTTGGGGCGTGTAAGTTGTTGACGTAGGGTGGTATCTGATCTGAAAACCGTTCGAATGCCATGGCTCTCTAGGCAGCGCTTGAGTTGTTGGGAGACCCCATCAATGTACGGCAAGACTGTAAAAGTCTTGTATAACTTCTGATCCCTGGGTTCCGACGATCTATTCTTGGTACTGTGTATAAAACGGCGTGGGTTACCGTTGAGACTCAGGGCACTGCGAACAAGGGTCCGTTTTTTGCATGGCTGTTGTGGACTTGTCACAATGCGTGAAGCTCTGTCAAATAGACATTTCACTAGACCTCTCTTCACCGATATCGGATGGTGAGAGTCAAACGCTATGTAATGGTCTGTGTGGTCAGACAGAGCACCGCGGGCCGATGGATGGAGAATCCCGACCACTGACCGCGTCCCGCCCTGCCAGTTGATGTAAGCAGCCACTGTAGTGTTGTCCATGAGGACTAGCACAAAACGCCCCACACATGCCCCTCTGAAATGCAGGAGTGACATAATTTCCGCCAGCAGCTCCAGGACATTGATGTGGGGAATGTCGCGGCTCGGTCGAGCAACCTGGTTCAAATTGTCTTTCTCACTGGGGTACGAGTGGGGGGTAGCTCCGATTTCTCCCAGTTGGCAAGAAAGCCAAGCTCCTGGGTAGTCTGGAGCAACAGGTGCAACTTCCTAGCAAGAGACAGTTGTCCAGGTAAACGAATGTACAAAGGCCGCAATTCCTCAGGAAGCCGCCACCACACGGGTGAAGAAGCGAGGGGCCAGTCTGAGACTGAAGGGAAGGGTACAAAAAAGGCAACAGGTGGTGGCACAGGAGGTGGTTCCTGCCCTACCTGTTGCAGCGAGCAGAGGAAGGTGCCCTCGCCATCTGCCTAGGAGAAAGGGCTGGTTGCTGTGGATGGAGCGGCTTGGCCATTTCAGCTGCCTGCTCACGAGAGTCAAGCTCACTGCGCTGCAGAATTGCAGCTGACCCCCAAACAGGTGCTCCTCCGACGAGGGTATCCCTGCCAAAGGAGAGGGGCGTCCCTAAGGATCCCTAAGGTGGAGAAAGAAACTAGTGGCCTGAGTGGGCCCTGACCCTGAGGCTCAAAAGAATTCCTCAGATATGCGGTAAGCCTCATGCCAGACCCAGCATGGGCCTCAATATCCCGCACCGGCTTGTCCAAAGCAACGTATTGTCGACTCTTAAGCTTGATCCCCAATCTCACCGCCACATGTGAAAGTTTGGGCAAGATGGTCTCGAAAAAGTCACGCGAGTCCCGAGACCAAAAGGCGTACTCTTGTCCAACAACCAGCTTTGTAGTTACACCCTGGAGGGAGCATCTTGACGAAAAAACACAGAAGCCTGGGCTACATCCGACTGAGTTGGAGCAAAAGCCTCAGGCAAATACTTTGCCAACAGAGCCTGCACATCTGCTGCCAAACCCAGAGAGACTTGGGGGCCGCACTGGCCAAGGACTCTGAACCAGAATAACCATCTTGGTCACCAAATTCGGCTTCGTAGGGAGCCTGGCCCCAAGGGGGCAGGCATAACCAGCAGTCCCTTCACCAGGAGGGGCAACACAAGCCAGGTGGCTCTGAACCATCCGAGACTGCTCAAACCAGACAAGATATTGAAACCGAGGCAAAACAACCAGATATCCAACTCGAAAAATCTGGAACGAATCCGGAACAATCTGGAAACCAGATACCGGGCGGACCGGTATCAACCGGTATCAACCAGATTCAAACTCGGTAAACAGAACCGGAGGAGTCCCTTCCAAGACCGGCGAACATGAACCGGAATGAACCGGGTCGGAGTCCGGGTTGTCCGAGTCCACGGACCAGACAGAGCCGCCACGTCTGAGGCAGGGGGCTTGGCCCACCCCCTCTTCTAAGCAAAAAGTTTTAAATAATGGAGAAGTTCTGACTAATTGACCACAAGGGGGAGGGAGTGGGCATCTCAGCTGAGGACCCACTCTCCCTCCAGCCTCAGCCTTAAAGGAGCTACACAAAGAAAATTTACTAAAACTGATAATTAGAACAAATTACATATGGATGGAAAAATTTTCTCTTGAAAAACACGAATAATTTGCTGAGAAATCATATAGATATCGTGGAGAGGCGTAAAATGCCATTTTTCAGGACCCTTCTTAAACCCCCAAGCGCCCCCGAACGTAAGCCAAACAAACGAGCGTAGCGAGCTCTGAATAGTGAGGTCACACCCTGGACAAACAGCTCGGTACCGGCTGCTAGCTTCCGCTTAGTGCGTCTAGCTGCAGACCAAGCGGAAGCTAGCAGCCTTTTTTTAACAGCCGTGTCCAGGGTGTGACGTCACACGAAGAACTACGACAAAATACGAAAAAATACGAATAGGCAGTAAATCTGGATCTCAAAACTAACATTTTTGAAAGTTGATTTCTGCGGGCCCAAAACATATTTTGAAGAGGAAATTTGTTGTAATTGATCAATAAGGCTTTCCCTTCGCAATGATATGAATTTTGCATCAATTCAAAACACTTTTGCTTCTTGGTGTGACTCCTTTAATATCACTGTCTAGAGCAAAGCCAGTGATAGGTTCCAAGTGTCAGTGGTCACAAAAGTAACGACACTCTTCCCCGGACACGAACGTCAGTGGTCAGCAAGCCACCATGCCCGTAGACAAAGAGAAAAACAAAAGGAGCAAGAGTGGAATAAACTCAACGCTCACTTTATTCCTAGACAAACAATCTCAAATAAAATGTTTCACAAACTAAACCCAAACCCAAAAGGTATGCACTAACAATAAGTCAAAACAATCACAAGCAGATAAAGGCCGTACTGCAGCTAGCTGTGACCAGCAAAGCAAAGCGAGCTAAGGAGGGATGCTAGGCAGATGAATAAATTATCTGCCTAACCAACGTAAAAATCCCAACCAACAAAAAGGCGCTAAGCACATACAGAACCTCCAACCCAGCAATGTAACAAAGCACGCAAAAACTAAGGAGGCAGAAATGAAATAAAAATTTCAGCCTAAAATAAAATATATGACCGGGAACCTGTACCACCAAATTAAAAGTAATTAAAATGAGGCCGGAATTAAATGCACAAAAACTAACTAAGCCTTACCAAAAGGACAAAAATTCCTTGATTTTGAGCTGTAACTTAGCTGTAGGTCTAACCTCCTGGCAAGCGAGAATAGAAAGAGGAAGATGGCGGGCGTGAAGTTGAGCACATTGACCCTGGGAAGGCGATGTATTGGGGTGGGGCATGCGCGAATGTGATGTTTTAAGTTGTTGATGGCTGCGTAGTTTAGATAAACTGCAACAGCAAATAATAGCAAGATACATTGATTTATTGTGGTAAATATCAAACTAGGCAGAACTTTGCAGGAATTATAAGTACAGTATATCACTTATGACCTATCCATGGAATTTAAACTTTAGCAGTGACCTAGCTAGTCCTTATTATGCAAGGGAAACTGTTTACTCTATAGACTTTACTGTCAGATACTGTTGAGTGACTGAATGACTTTTTAAAATTTGTTAATAACATAGATAAAATAAGATATATTTGATGTATACATTAATGACCTGCTTTTTATAATGACCTATATCAAGTCTTTACTCAGAATTACATTCTAGGCCTATTTTTGCATGGCATTTTGAAAATTAAGAAAGGTCAATATAATTCTACATAGAGAAGAATTACCAGTTCCAATCTTCTAAGAGAAGTTTTTAGTAGGTATTATCTCTTTGTTACTTCAGGATGTTCACAATTTTACATTTTTAGCCTGCAAAAGGGAGAGACTTCCTTTTAAGGTACTGGATATTAGATTGTATATGTAGCATCACAAACTGATAATTATGTTCTTAAACTAAGGGGAAGTCAACCAAGACAGGTGAAAAGCATTAATAAATTACTAGATCAGCCAGATTGTGATAAATATTGTGTAAAGTTTAGAGCACCAATTAATTAATAAAGCTGTGATTGAACAAACTCTAATGAGTATATGTATGCTGCTATCTGTTTGTTTATATACCAGTAAAGCTGAAGATATCTCTTTAATTTTCATTAATTCTGTGAACAACAGTGTTTGGTTCAAGATCGGGATGTCTGAGAACAAGATTAGACTGTTGTAGATTAAGATTAGGAATAAAAGCTGCGGATCAAGATCAACACCTCTAAAGGGATCGTTTAACAATGTTTAAATCTGAGATACACGGCCCTACATGTTATCAGTGTCTGTGATATAGTGTAATATTGAAGCCCTAAACAAATTGCGCTTCAAAATTATCTAGAAGTGCCTCAAAAAAGTAAAAATTCTTTGAGTGACCGGTTTTACCATACTCCTTTTTCCCCAATAGACTAGTGTTATGAAAACCGTTCAGTGAACGGTTTTCAAAATTTGAAATTCCAATTATAAATATCTTGTTAATCAGACAGGCGATCGGCTTGTAAAAGTCATGGGTTTCCTGACTGACCTTAAGGTTTATAATTATATTTGCAACATGAGCTAAATTTTATTTCTGAATCTGAGACAAAGTTACCAGATCCCTTAAAGATCAAGATTTGTTCAAAATGTAGGGGAAAACTAGATGGAACTTCGACAGTGTCGCGCAGTCGATAATGATGCCTCCTCCATAGAGCAGTTCCACAAACCAAAACAGAAGCAATTTTTTAATTTCAAGTTTGTGGTAATCCATTAACAGGTTCTCAGAATATCGTGATTACAAGCTATTTTTCATATACATGTTCTAAAGATAATGGTTTCACAAGTTATTTTGTATACATAATGAGCACTTTGATCTCATGACCCCAATATCTCATCAGTTCATTGGCTCAGCAAAATACATAGGCCTACATGTTTGCTGGTATATAATTTGTCAATCAGTTCTAATGATAATGTGATCACAAACTATTTTTGCCTACTGGTACATGAGCCCTGTGGCCTTTGACCACATGACCCACAAATCTAACCAGTGATTGGCTCTGCAGGATACATACATGACCCAAGTTTGGCAGAAATCCATCAATCAGTTCTTGAGATAACGCGAGCACATTTGTTTTTGTTTTTTGTTCAGTTTGGGGAGGGGGGGGGGAGGGGGTGAGGTCACCTTTTTTGGTCACCCTTTAGCATACACACACACAAAAAAAAAAA
>BEXV01000851.1:143058-164150 GCA_003118195.1 Hemicentrotus pulcherrimus | reverse complement strand
CTCTCTCTCTCTCTCTCTCTCTCTCTCTCTCTATCTCTTGATTGTTCTTTTTCTCTCTTTTTCTTTTTTTTTCCTTTTCTCTCTTTTTCTTTTTTTCCCTTGCGAATTTATTCAAATCTTCATATATCTCCCTTTTGAAGTCGCTATTCCTGCATAAATCTTATCAAGTCAATTGCACTAAAACATGTATCTGATCAATTCCTGTCAAAATTTCGCACTTTTTTCTTTTTTCTATTTCTACATATTGTGTATTCATCCAGATCTCCATACTTCTTCATTGTATTTTGGTATTGGCGCATTAAACTGATCATTTATGTGAAAAACATCTTTGATAATGATCAATTCACGTGAAATGTTTCACACGGTGCACCGTGTGCGGTGAGACCCAAGGGTTACATTAGGCCTGTCTTCATCAGCTCGAGATTGCCGAATATCCCGCTATTTCAACTATCCCGATCGTAAATTATCCAGTTAATTACCTCTTCATCAGCCCAAAGTTGCAATCAGCGGGATATTTGGTCGATAATCATCCCAAGATATCTTGGGCTAGTTTGCATAATATCCTGCTATTTGTCCGGTGCGTCTACACAAGCCCGAAGTCTCGCACTTTGCGCGAACGCTGAGCAAAATATCTTGAGCTAATTTCTCTATCTGTAACTTATTTCCAAAATCAGAAATAGCGGGCTATTCGGCAATCTCGAGCTGATGAGGACAGATCTAGTGATTAAGTTCGCTTTTCGCCTCCCAGGCACAGGTGACACCAAAAACTTACCGTAATGATAATATCACATCTCACATGCATAACACTGGTGAGTGAATTACAGTTTAAGCATGAGCAACATGGATACGCCCAGAAGCAAACAATACAAGATTAGTTTCACATGCTATTCATTTCTTGATTTCTCTCTGATCATAATCAGTAATATTTGATACAATAAATCAAGCTGTGCAGATAACATCTGAACTGGATTTAAAACCATTGATAAAGCTAGGCATGTATATCTACAGTGCCAGTTGAACGTACTCCGATGAATCTAGTTCCTGATATTTGTCTGTTTTGGCATAATCATAATCGTAAGAAACTACCAATTCTAGAATTAACAGTCCCCTTTGAAACTAATATTCAGAAAGCTCACGAATATGAAAAAAGCGCTTTCCATCAAAGTCTCTAAGCGCTATAACAAACAAAGTGCAATGATAAACAATTACATATTAAACAAAACAAAAAGTTGTATGTTCCTTTAACTTGATATCCTATATGGTTGGTGGGAAGGAGAGGGGGGGGGGGTCTAAGTACCAAAGTGACGACATCAGGATATGAAGTAGAGATTGTCTAGATTACCCCTGGTGGTAAGAAGATCTTAATGTTTACTATTTTTCAATACTTTATGATGAATAAAAGTTATCACACTTCGCGGCTACCTAATCCTTAAAACTACCCGCATATTGATTTTAAAAAGCCATTTTTAATGATATGTATCTTTTTATGCTACCCACCCGGTATGGGGCCATTGTTAATCAGGTCAAGTCCTTGGCTTACCCCATTTCTCTCCTTTTCTTTGAATGCCTTTGTCATAATGTCTCTGTTCCTTTATTGCTGCAGAAGCAATCATGTGGTGTGCAAATAATATATCGATGGGTCGGATCAGAATCTCTTTTCATGCTCGATGTGAGGGCGGGCTTGGTGAACAATTGAGGGCTCACCTGGATTTCCGATAAGCCGTCTTTGTGCTTTATCAGAAAAGAAAAGAAAAGGTTTAAATAAATTGAAAACTCGGTCTGGCAGCTTGCACTGTAATGCCCCCAACAAATAATGGGATTTAATGGAGCTTTGAGAAATGGGAATATTTTATTTCAGAAAAGGTTTTTTTTTCCCCTCACTTTCCTCTGTTACAATGCAGGGGCCCCGTGCACAATAACTTTTTTGAAAGGGGGTCTGGATTGAATTTGTTGAAAGTCTGTATATATACATGTACATGAGCTCTATCTTCAAAATGTTGAAATCTTGTGGGACCACAATCGCGCATTCAATAAGATCGGGAAAAGAAATTCCCTTCCTATATGAAACAGAAATACCCCCAATCAGACAAATGAACCATTCATAAACTTATGGCGTTTTTGTTAGCATGAAAACTTCTGTTCTTCTGTTCTGTTCTGTTTTGTTTAGAAAGCTTAGAAAAAGAATCCAAAGAAAAAGTGGGGAAAGGCCTGTAAAGACTATTCAAGCACTCTTTGATAATAATAATAATATTGGATTCTTATGTAGCTCACGTATCGACCTTGCAAAAGGTCATCAAGGCACTCCAACTGGCTGTAATTGTTTAGAAGGCGTTAAATTTTAGTAAGCAATATGAATTTCTGTTTTCCAGAAAACTCTTCTTCGCTCAGTTAGATTTGTTTTCTTTCTTTATCCTATTCTTTATAACCTGTATCATAGCATTTCTCAGAACTTTTACAGAAGCTCACTCTCTCTTTACATGTGTGATTCCATTTATCCGAAGTATCCTGTTAATCCTTCATAGATAAAAGAATCTCCTCGCATCTCCCCCCAAGCCCAGCCACATATGAATCCTTCAAGCCCCCTCTTGGCCTAATCTTGCTCTCTGAGACCTCGTGACAAGGAATCCTGCCGCAGTTTGAGTACAGATTACTCCAAATCAGGCTCTCTCCTTCCTCCCATTACCAAAATCAAGAGACACGTCTCGCTACAATTTCCTGGAAATCTTGCGGAGATATCGGCTTCGAGTCATTCGCATTACATCGTAAGAGCTTAGAGCAAGATCATCCATTTACATGGAGCGGCATCGATTTCAATATCGTCGCCCTCGAAAATCTTCCATGTTTGATTTGCGAGATTTGCACATGGGATGTAGAGCGAAAATGGAGATGAATCGAGCGTTGGATGTGCAGCCGTCGCGGGCAAGTTCTTGGAAATCCAAGGCATGGGATTGGAGATGCACAATTGCAGCTGATTTGGGGCAAATGATGGAGGAGCGCTTTTATTTGGAGAGTATGACGAAAGTCAAAGAAGCAAGTTTATTCCTAAGAGATGGATTCTTGGAAAATCTCGCAAAGTAATGGAACAAACTTCAACTCTTGCAGCTGCCCTGCTAAAGTGCTAGGATTGTAGGATATGGAAAAGAATAAACCAAGGAGCTCCTTGAAATAAAAAAAGACAAGAACTGGAAAAAAAAGGGAGGAAGGTGTTCATATGAAAAAATCAGATTGGTTGTTAAGGGTCAAGTAACTTTCAATCTGATGACTTCTAGTCGCTGTAAAGTCTTAGCACTTATTGGTCACTAGGTAGACTTGGCAATGGTGTCTGTATAATCTTATGTGATACATTCTCTTCAAGTAACCGTGACTACACATATACTTTATCACAAATTTCAAAAATAAACTAGTTCCTTTATTCAAAGTTTTTTATTCTTTATTTTGTTAAAGTCAATAAGAAATGCCATTTTGGGGTTGTTAATCTATTAAAGAAAGGTGTTTTTTATGCAGTAAAGATTTCTTAAAGATTCTTCTCACTTCTTCAGTTTCGAACTCGGTAGATGTTCGGTCTCTTCTCCTTTTCTTCACTGTGATCAACTGTCATTGCATTTCAGGAATGCATTTATTTCCCCTCTCTCTTTTTTTTTCTCTCTCTCTCTCTTTTTCTCTGTCTCTCTGTCTGTCTCTCTCTCTCTCTGTCTCTCTCTCCCTATCTCTCTCTCTCTCTCTCTCTCTCTCTCTGTCTCAATCTCTTTCTCTCTCTCTTTCTTTTATTTTCTTCCTGTTTATGCTGTTTTTGTCATTCATCTTCATTATTTATTTTCAAACATCTCATTCTACCGTTCTGCCATTTACCACTTGCTTTAATACCAGGAAGATACATGTAACTACTTGAAGCCTTGAGAATATGAGCATATATGTATGCAAATATCTCCTTCTGCAGCTCGTTATAAATTATTCAGATATCTTTCATAACACTGTCGTATATCTTATTCAGATATCTTTCATAACACTGTCGTATATCTGAGCCAATCTTTCAGTAAGTGATGGAAAATAGATTTCAATTTGTGTACTTCGGCGAAATCTAGAACTCCTGCATCAGTCTGATAGTACCTCATTGATCATCTTCAACTACTTTATAGAGATGGAGAAGATGACTTTATTTGGAAGACCTGGGAGTTTCTAGGAAATGGCTTACAGATTGTAGCTATTTCAATTTCTATTGCTTGCTGCTGTGCCAAAAGATCGCAAATAGATGCAATTTGAGTCTTGATGGATTCGTAGAAAGTATTTATTCAAGGCAATATCCCACTGATTGTTTTTGTGTAAGTTTTCTCTCTCTCTGCTTCTTTTTTAAATGTTCTTGGAGAAAATGATTGTATTGTTTGTTCAAGGTTTGCTTTACGGTACCTTTCTGCTCTGCTGATAATTTTTTTAAAACTCTCCAGTGCAATGACTTATTTAATGGACAGATATTATATGTTAAGCAAATTTATGTAAAAAAATGATAAACTATTTCCCTTTTGAAAGATAAATATTACTTTTGAAACGGGAGTATGCCTTTTGTTTCACACTTTTGGTAGTAAAAAAGATGTATAGCAATTTCATATAGTTCAGATATTGGACTATATATAACGACTGGATCCAAAAATATTGAAAACCAAAATTAGTGCTGTAACATCACAGATATCTCCAATTCCATTTAACCGCCAGTAAAAACCGGACCCTTTTCTGTAAAATGATTTGAAAAATTTAAAAAAATGGGAAAACGAAACCTTCCAATTGAAAACAAATTCAGCCATGGGCGGTGGGATACAGGACGGTTAAATGTTTGACTACAGCACTAACCAAAATACATACCATAATTAACGGTGTATAAACTGCACCTTTTTGCCGCTGAAAAAATGTCAAAGTCGGGGGTGCGGTTTATACTCATTGCACCCAAAAACAAAACAAAAAGTAAGTCAAAACCAGCACGAATTTGAACATATGGGACTACGAATGGTACAGGACATTTCCACACATTTTGCCGACAATTTTATCTTGCATTGTTGACATGAAGACGAAAATAATCTTCCAAAAACAACATCTGCTGATATATCTTGATCTAAGTTCATGCCAAAACGTTGCAAAAGTAAAAGAAGGGGCCGTTTAACGACCTGGCGCTATCGAATCCAGCACACAATGTCGCTATTTGAATCCAATTCAATGTATACATTACAAAAAACTGCTGGGTATGGCATCGATGCGCGATAGCCGCGTGTTCTAAGGGCTGAAAAAGAGGGGTGCGGTTAATACACGAGGGCGGTTAATACAATGTTAATTATGGTACCACTTTTTTTATACATTTTGCTTGCGTTTCAGAATGTGGGGGTGAGGGTTCAGGCCTGTAATATGTTGTTCTGAAAATATTGACATTTTTTCAATTATTCCAATGCAGGCGACAAGAGTGAAGATATACTTTATTCTGTCTTTTGTATTGCATTGTATGTATATCGTGCCCTTGGAGTATGCAGGCTGAAAATAGGTAGAAGAAGTTTGAAGAAGAAAATTTATTGCAAATCAGTTCTCGGAATGTTCATAGCCTTCCAAGTTCCACTCCCTCCCTCTATAGATTGTTGATGGTTCAGGAATGCTAAATTGATTGCCCAAAGTTGAGGCGAAAATCAATTTTCCAGAACCCTCTCCAAAGTAATTCCCCAAAATTGATTGGGGGGAGTTATAGAAACAAAAGCAAATAACTAGGATTGTCATATGGTTGCTATATATATATATATATATATAAGTGATATGTACTCTCTGGAGACTCAAGGTCCCGATTTGATGAATTCGAGGAAAACAGATTCCATTTTGAGTGGTGTGAACTCACCCCTCGTCCACACACAACATTATCTGTGATTAGGGGGGATTAGTTATACCGTTCGGGGATAGTTATACAATAAATTGTGTGTGAGGAGGCTTACTATTGATTCTTCGTATAACGAAACGCAGGTTTGGGCATCGTTTGAACTAGAACTCAATAACTAATCAAGCCTAATCACACCTAATCACGGAATTTGTTGTGTGTGGACGTAACTAGTAAAACTAGTCGAACTAGAACAGTATAACTGGGCGAGGCTTAACGTGACCTCATGCGAAAGGAGACCTGACCTGACCTGACCTGACCTGACCTCTTCCATTTCATGACTGCAGTAGCAAACTGCGCAACTATACAACCTTTCGCTGTAAAGTTTCAAGATTACTTTCTTGTGTGTATGGACACCCTGGAATTTATACAATGATTCTTTATATGACGTTTCTCTTGTGTGGACACCCAGGAATTCATACGATGATTCTTTTTACAACGTTTCGTTATAGAGTTTTGGGATAAATTGTTTTGTGTGTGGACACGCTGTCAATTTCTTCAGTATTCTATCTGTGCCTAATTTGTAAAATTGCCTGCCATATTAATATTTGAGGAACTTGAAGGCCTATTAAAATGCATGTATTGATTTGATATGTTATATGTCTTTCACGTCATTGCTGGTCTTTCACTATTATTGACAATGCCTTGGGATTTTTTAATGTTTCTTTTGTGTAGAACCCTACCTCAGTTTCTTTTCTTCTGCCTTTCCCCCTCTCTCTCCATCTCTCTTTCTCTCTATCTCTTCCTGTCTCTTTCTCTCTCTCTCTGTCTTTCCCTCTCTCTCTCTGTCTCTCCCAGTCTCTCTGTCTCTGTCTCTCTCCTTCTGTCTGTGTATGTCTCACTCTGTCTCTTTCCCTCTCACACCCTCTCTCCTTTCTTGTGTCCATCTGTCACTCTCCTTTACTTCTTCCACTCTTTCTTCCAGAGTACAAAACAGATATCATATTGATAAATCAGATCTGATAGAGGGGGGGGGGGTAGCAGGGGGCATGATATATCTTTTAGAAAATGAGCTTACTATATTTTTTTTTCTTCATTGCTGCAAACTACATGTATAGTATGTTTGTCCATGTTTTCATGGATGTGTGCAGATATCAAGCCCTAGTAAATGACACATGAAATATTGCATTGCACTATTACTGATTAGGCATTAATTTACTTTGCCATTATTTTGTGTGCCATAAAGTATACAGTTAACAACTTCATTATTCACACTCATTGTAAATTCTTTTCTTTTTTTCCTTCATAACTCAAGAATAAAAGATAGACTGGTTGAATTTGGGGCCTTTGTTGGATACTTTAGGACGTAACCTTTGATAGGTCACCTTTGCAAGAAGCATAAATCAGGACAAATCAATTTTTCACATATCTAAAAATGTCAAAACTTGTAAGGGTGTGAATAATTTAGATGTTAATTAGCTGTGTATCTCAATAACTATGCAGTTGAAATCTAGCTTTATGTTATCATCAATTTCATAGAAAATTTGTCTGTTAAAAGTATGATGATGATATGTATGATGTTTTATTGCATGTGCAGCATAGAAAAGATGCTGTAGGGAAAAATCGTGACTTTGTGTTTTATTTTTAATCATCTCTTTATATTTGCATTTTTGTGAAATGTGTTGCCTGTCCTAGTTTCGGGAACCTTTTCATTTGGAGTGCTTGCCATGTGTTCTTATTCCACAGACACACATTTTTAGGACAGGTGTATGAAACATATAGACAGCTTGGTAAAAAGTAAGTAGATGACTTTGTGCTACATATAGTTATCAAACTCACCAACACCTCAGTCTTCTTGTTAACCCATAGTACCTCACCATTCATCGTAACCATCCTACTACCACCTCATCCGCACCTTCAAAACAAGGCCTGTCCTCATCAGCTCGAGTTTGCCAAATAACCAGATATTTAAGCTAACCAATCACAAATTAGCCAGTTAATTTGCGTCTTCATATCAGCCCGCAGTTGCAATTAGCGGGATTTGTTCAAGAAAAAATCCTGAGAAATCTTGGTCTTGTTTCCAAAATATCCCGCTTTTTTGGAAACAGAAGGCTAATTTGAGCTAGTCCGAGCTACTTTGTGATGAGAGTATCGTTCTGGTGTGGACGCAATTTCGCGCTTCGGGATAAAATCCGTGTCTGAAAATAGCGAGTTATTTGGCAAACTAGAGCTGATGAAGGCAGGCCTACTGACTCCAGACTGAATCCTGACGGAATCCAAACTGATCAATTCTTGGCTAATACTGATATACAAGTTTACTAATGTATTCAAATTTATGCATGTTTCTTTCCCCCGAGGACCCTGTAGTTATGAGTTATTCCTTTAACCTGTTATTAATTAACAAACTACAATCCTTGTAATCCAGTCTGCATACATTACCTTTCCCTATGTCGGGCAAGCCTAGGCCAAGCTTTCAGTCTGTCAAGAACACCTCTGTTTAACAAATAAGTATGCATAAAATTTCAATATGTTAGTAAACCAGTCCATTTGGAATATAAATGTAATGTCATGTTCAGTTAATTGTTGATCATATGCACGTGACTAGGGAATCACCGCTGAAAAGCTGTGTCAAAACACTACCTCTTCCATGTATTCTGTAAACCTGGAAACTTTCACATTAAACATGACTTTCAATTTGTTATAGAGAGGGGTTAAATTTCCTGGAAAGAAACTAATTACGCTAATTGCACAAATTCAGGGTTGAGTCGGTTGTGATGGAAGTTATTTCGGGGCATGAGATTGTAATGAGTCTAAATCATTCGCATGCTTAATTAGAGAAACAATTTGTATGTGCAAAATAACTGGTTACACAGAAATCCAATATTGGATATTAATAGTTTTTTTCATTTTTCTGGCGTAAGCAGCGTAAGTTTTGTTTTTCTAATGGAAATCATTGAATCTATAGACTCAAGGGTATTTAGACCGTATAGGCAAATATTTGTGGTTATCAAAGAAATTAAAAGAAAAGAAAGAAGATAAGTGCAGTTCAAATTGTGATTAGAATCTATTTAATTAGTGTTCATTCAAGCAATAATAATGAAATTCTGATCCCGATTTCAAAACAATGTTTTTAACATCACTAATTGCTCATACCAGGGGGGTGTTTCATAAAGAGTTTGTAAAGTTACGCATGACTTTACGATTGACTTGTACATGAAGTGCCAGATAGGATGCCAAAAGTTTTTTCTGATATTTCCAATAAACTCAATTAAATTATGGCAAAAAATATACTTTGCATTAAAAATGGTTCTTATAATAAAAATGTTAATCTACATCTGCACAGTTCAACTTAATAAATAATAATCAATAATGATTGAGCATCCCATTTGGCTTTTCATATACAATTCGTTTTTAAAGTCATGCGTAACTTTACGAACAGCTTTATGAAACACCCTACAGGTACCATACCACTCCTTTATTTATTACTGAGTCTACTCAGTCTAGACTTTGTAAAACTCATTTGGCCTGAAAACAAGGTGCATGTTCCTTTGTTCGGTATTCCTCGTATGTTATTACTATTGTCAATGTAATGTCTCTCCCAATTCCATATGTTTTGATAACTGTGGAAGTCAGTGATAGGAATTCAAAGTCAAATTAGAGACGCAATCATATTCATACTTAATTAACTCACAGAGCAAATTGCCAATAAAATCATATCCCCCTGCACATTGGGGATCATGAATGCTAACTACCGGTATACTATAATCTTAAAAGTGGTTTTCAACTTTATTAGAAGATAAATCCATTCGTCTTTGAGAATCTAGGGAAACCCACTACTTGTTAATGGTAATACAAAGTATATGGGTCATGATTTTGGTTCAAATGAACATATAAGAAGCATATGCGATCCTACAAATCGAGTCTAAAGTTATGAAATTATAAACAATAAACTCTTTATGTTGTATAGTTCCCTCTCAAGGTCAATATATTAATTAAGCTTTAAAACAATGTTTCTTGTCTAAAATTTACTGATTAGCTTTTCCCGTTTGGAAGTTATATATCATCACTACATATTCTGAGATTTTCATGGTCGCAGCTACCATTGCACGGCTGTAGGTGCTATTTGAAATTTATCAAAATTTACCGGAAGCACCGGTAAATTTCTATTTTCAATTTTTCTTCAAAGCAGGAGTGTTTTAGGGGCTAAATTTTCTAGTGCTTAAAATACATCCACAGTGGCATCGAAATATTTCAAAATTGTAAAGAATCACTATCCACCCAATTTTCATAATTTACCAAAACTTTGTATTACCTTTAATGTAAATTCCACAAAAAAGTTTGGAAACTCAAGTTTGATCTCTTGCCATATTTACCCTGCCCCTTATTCTGATGGGCTGCTCATTGCATGGTTGGAAATCATACCAAATATGGTGTCGTGTTATAGAGGTATAAACACACTTTCTAATGATTTTAAACAAAACGATAATTATGCCATGACAAGAGAGACAATTGATCAATTAAACTTCAGGTTTCCAAACATTTTGGATGGGTTTATATTCATCAGGTATAGAAGATGTTAGTCAAGAATTCAAGACCAATTATTAAAATGGTAAAGGCAGGCATGATGAAAGGGGCTCTAATTAATAACTGGTTTGCATGCCTTGCATGTGCGTGGTATACTGTGAAATTATCAAAAGTTAATAGACATTCTCAAAGGTTGAATTAGAATAGTTTTTTAATGGGAGAATTTAATATCAAAATGGTTGTGGTCTGTTACATAGTTTTTGCCGCAATCAACTCTGCATCTAGTTAGAGAGGAACTCCAGTGTTGCTAATTTGTGTTTTAATGATCATGATGAGGACTTCAAAAATGTATAACTTTCCTATTTCTAATTGAACATTGGTCAAATTGTCAATAATTCTTTTCTCTAATTTATCTGCTTTTATTAAAACCAAATTAATATCAAGGGTGGACTTCTAACACTGAATCAGAACCAATAGCTTCATGTTTGGATTAGCTTGGTATGCATGCATGTGAATGGAGAACTTGGCCTGGGAATTGATGCAACTCAAACATCATCAGACTTCATTCTTTATGATCTATTCACATTAAGCTTGCATATTCATCATCTTACCTAATCCATGCTTCTTTCATAAAAAAAGTATTATAATTAGAAAAGGGTTTAGATGTTGAATGAAAATAAAAGCCTGCTTTTCTCTTCTAAAAAGAAGTTATTTGTTGGTTAAGAATGATTTTCATATCAATTAAAGTTCTTACATTGTAATAATTTTTCATCAAAGTGTTTTTGTCGGCATGATGTATTTTTAATTTTCATATTTCAAACTTTTGAAATAACATTTTCTTTAAAGGATTTCTTCACTTTCTCCTCATTTTGCTGGATATAACAGCTTTATCTACCATACTGTGGGATTATAAAGGGATATATCTATTTGCTTTTATTTAGAAAAGATGTATTGGACTTAATTCGTTCAAATTGTTCCATTTATTGAATATTATAGGATTAGAGGTGCAGGTTTTGTAAAACCTGCTGCATGTTTCATTTTAACAAAAATAACATCCTCACAAAGAAAAGAAGAAATCTTCATTTTTTAATGCTCTTTGCATGCCTTGGTATTATCACTACCGATCTACAGTCAATATGTATTGTCATTGGAGGTAATTATTGGTGCCCTATGTGGATAGGTGAATATTCTATCAGACACCCTTTCTATTCTGTATATGTTTCCTTGCCTGCTTCGTTTCAAAAGCTGCTTGATAAATGGTGCCCCATTTTAATAGCTGTTGCTTTGATGGTACTATACTGTGATAGGTTCGCACCTAAAGCAATCAGACGGCAATAAAAACCATTGTAAATCATGGAGAACGGTACTTATACATGTCCTCGCATAGCATTGTCAAAATCCCCAGCATCGATGTATTCTTAATCTATTTTTGGGCAACTGATGTTTATCTGAATCTTATTCAATTGTAATCATTAAACTCTGATGTATTTATAAATCCCCTCCCATTCACTGGTAACCTCTTTTTTCTGGTCTGATTATCATCTTTTATGAAAATGTTCTGTCCTTGAGCTGTGTTTATCTTGTTTCTTCCAAATTCGAGGTTGATTTGATTATCCGAAGAATTATGTTGATGAATGTTGTAATTATTTTTGTGATTATTTGCCAGCTACGGTAGGTGTTGGATTTCATTGTCCTCTTACCGCTTCCTAAAAGCATGGATATGAATATCTACCTGATGAATATCTTGGTAGATTGTGTGTTTACCAGAATAGATTCAGGATGTTAACCCTAAAATCATATTAGTGAACGGCCTTCTAGCTCGCATCAGATTGAGCGTGAAACTAGAAGTATAAGCGAAAGAGGTGCACCGTGATACCAGAGGCATGTATTCTCTGGCGATACCTCTCGTATGCTACTCATCATGAATGCCTGAATCTTGTAGACTACGCTCCTTGCTCTCAACGACAGGGTTTGCCTTGCTCAGCCAGTGGCGGGCCTGCGAATTCCTGGAAGTATTTACTGACCCGAATGTAATGGGAAATGGAAAAATTCCATCATGCCCCAGCAATATTCCTCTCCGCTTTTGTTTAAACGTATTTATTATCCAAACTTTGGTGAGATTTCAACATTCTCAAATGCAAATAAAATGGCATAACATATTTACAGTATAGTCTAATGATAATAATAATGAAAGAGAAAAAGGAAGAACAAAATCTCTCAAACAAAGTACATGAACATACCACTGCATAACACCTAGTGGGCAATAACTACACACATTCACCTAAATGCTAAATAGTTGCCCATCAACTTCTGACAGATATCATAGTTAAAAACCAACAGTTTTTGCTTGCAGTTCATATGCCACTAATGATGGTGTACAAGACATGGAGATTAGCTCAGAAATGAACTCATTCCAGTTGCCAATTTCATGATCACTATATCTTGATATTAAGAGGATGCTCAAATGCAATCATTTAAAGAATATGATATGGTTTACAGTTGCATGCAACCACAATGCTAAAAGTCTTTTCTACTTTAAAAGATTTACTGCAGAGTATTATTTGTAAGTAACATGTTGGCCTACACATACCATCAATCTGAAATTCCAAATCATATTTGCAGATTATCATTCTCATGTTAACAGGCCCTTTCCTTCCATCAAGCACAAACTCGAGAAATTGTTTACAGGTACATGCAACTAGGTGGAATGCTACTTGAGCAAGATTATTATCCTCATGTGAACTGGGTCTTTCACACATTCTTATACCATCCAGCTTTCATGCTTTAGCCTGTCATTTTCATGTTAAACCATAAGTCAGGTTCACATGATCCACCATTAACTTTAAGTTTGGGTCGTGGATTAAAGTTATCTTGTGGTTGGGGACCGTGCAAAGGCACTCATGGTTATGAAACCAGGTTAGTTGAATTCATTAACCATGAGCGATCTTAGGGTTAGCACAATTAACTTTGAATCATTGAATACTGCTTGTTTCGGTTCCGTAGGAGCCTTCATCATGGTAAGGAGATAACTAAGGCCGCGTTTATGCTTCACTTTTGAAGGCAGAATGAGCGATTTGTAACGCTCATCGTAAACGCTCATCGTAATCGCAGTTCCATGATGTAGTGTTTATGCTCACTTATCTGGCTCCTACAAGCAATTCTGTGTGTGTGGCCATAATTGGTCTTCCAGCTGGATTCGCAAACCTTCAGTGTGCATGCTACGTAGACCCACGAGAGGTCAGTGCGTTGACCCCCATTTAAACGCGTTTACAAATTGTAAACGCATCTTTTTGTGAGTTTACGATCGGCGATCGTGATCGCCGTTTTTCGGTGATTCTACAAAAGTAAGCATGAACGCAACGGTGTTTTAAACTACACGCGTAACAGATGCCTGATTCTGGCCAGAAAAAGTGAAGCATAAACACGGCCTTAGAGGTTTCAAAAACCTTCAGTTTTAAACTACAACTGTCCTGCCTAAACACAGTGAACGTGAAAGAAGAGTAAGAAGTAAGAATGTGAAAGAAGAGAAGGGGTGTTAAAAAAATTTGAAGAGGCAAGAGGTCCTTCAGATTGATCCCATGCATGATGGTTGATTTTAGGAGGAATCCTAGAGTTCACAGCAATGCCCCACATAAGATAGTCTTTCATCATAGAAATGAAGATTGATGTTTTAATGGCCAAGGAAAGTATTCCCATATGATAGGGTTTTGAAAGCTGCAAAATGCAGGCTTATTCGGCCTGTGTTCATCAGTTTGAGATTGCCAAATAACCTGCTATTTTAACTATCGTGATTGCAAATTATTCAGCTCATTTGCGTCTTTATCAGCCCGCAGTTGCAATTAGTGGGGTATTTGGTCGAGATGAACATCCCAAGATTTCTTTGGCTAGTTTGCAAAACATCCCACTATACTGTATGTCCGGTGCGTCATCACCAGCCCAAAGACTCACACTATGCGCGAACGCTGAGCAAAATATCTCGAGCTAATTTCTCGAGCTCAAGTTCCGAGTTTCAAGGGCGAGTGTTGATCTGATGAAGACCTATTTGTAACTTTGGGCTTATTTCCCAAATCAGAAATAGTGGGCTATTTGGCAATCACGAGCTGATGAAAACACAACTAATGATTAGTTGTTTTCATGTTGTCAACAAGAAAAAAATAAATGGAGACCAGTCTTATTCTTACAGAAAAGTAAGTTTGGGGCAATCATGACGGATAGTTTTTTTTTTTTTAAGCCAACCTTATAATGAATTAGTCAAGTTTCCATCCACTCCTGTAGATTTTCTCAAAAAAAATATTGTATTCTGAAAAGTGTGTTATCTTTCACGTTAGAGGAAAAGATGTTTGTTGTCATTATAAACTGATATTGCATGCAATACACATTATTACTGGTGCTTGTGTAGATGTTTCTTGTAACTATACATGTATACACAGTCAGCTATGCACAGCCATCAATCAATGACTCGGTCTAATTTGGGTTCGTTCTAACAACTGACATCTTTTGACTAACATACAAGATGTAACAAAGTTTTCAGAATATGTCACCCTAAGCTATTCTTCGCACAGTTTCTATCTGTCTACCGCCTCACTTTTCATCCTTTTCATCGCTCCCTTTTTGATTGATTTTCACGACTTCATGATCAATCATTACTTTCATAGACTGTACACAATTGAAACACGATTTTGAATCTCGCTTTTGGCAGGTATTCGTTTTATTATGCTATTTGTGTCTAATGATGCCATTAGTTGGAAATGTTGTTGACATTGGACGTTAAATGTTACCACTAGTGTATGAATATGCTTTTCTTGCCAACAATTTTCTAAAATATCTTTTTTTTATTATGTGTTATATTAGTCAAATGAACTGAAGGAACATGTAGTTTAGTTTTTTTAATAGTATGAATAAAATCACAGTTTATATATGGCTCAATGTTCTCTTTATTAGAAAAAAAAATAGAAGGATTGGGTTTAGTCTGGATATTCCAGACCCATTCTAACACACTTTTTTTGAGAGTGGATTAGGAATAAACTTTCTTTCATCTGTCAACTTTATGGCGGTCTCTCAAAAGGTTAACAATGGAAAGAAATTTCTTTTTCTACCATTTCAATCTCATCAAAATCTTGTATTGAATTGCTTCCATGCTGACTGGTTTTTCCTTCTCTGGAGAAATCAATTTATATTAAGTCTGGATGTTATTTTTTTTTACTCTATAGATTGTTTCTTCTTCTTCAGTTCATAAATGTAAGATAAAACCCTGGTCAGGTTTTAAGAAAACTTATCTGCTTACCTGTATATAGAACCCATCCATTAGTATATTACCTTTTCCCTATACTTGTAGGACCTTCTTGCATACGTTTTTAATTCTAATTTCATTCCCTGCAGACATAATAATTCATATCAAAGCAGTAATTGATTTTCCAGGAAAAAAAAATCAATTTACTTTCGAAGAAATGGTACTCCTAGTTAATCTTAAGGGCTTTGTTTTTGTATGATATATTCTTGTTTTCATAACCATCTGTTTTCTTTCTTTCTTTTAATTTACACTCGCTGTAGACACAGTATTTAATGACAAAAAAGTGATTAGATTTACCAGAATAACAAAGTCATATTCTAAGAAATGGATCTCCTTGTCTTTCTTGTGTTTCTTGAAGACTTTGTTTTTTATAGTTTGTTGGATGTTCTTTCACAAGTATGTTTTTTATAATGATTTTTCTCCCTACTGACACAATATTTCATATCAAAGAATTAAAGGATTTCCAGAGAAATGATGTAATGCTCTAAGAATTAGAATCTTTTTTGTTTCTTTTTGACTATGTTAAAGGGAAAGTCCACCCTGAACTTAAGTTGTTTTTAATAAAAGCAGAACAGTGAGAGAAACATATCAGTGAAGGTTTGACGAAAATCCGACAAAGGATACAAAAGTTATGAATTTTTAAAGTTTTAATTTTGTGACGTCACATGAGATCTGCTCTCCTATACTTTGTGTACAGTAAATTCCATAAATTGCCATTTTCTCAGAAAAATAATAATTATTTTACCTGTGCATTCGATATATTATCAGACACATGCTTTTATACACGCCTCTATGAAATAGATCCATTCCTTCATCAAGAACCATGAAAAGGGGGCAATTTATGGAAATTACAGTACACAACATATGGAAGAGCAGCTCGCAAGTGACGTCACAAAATTAAAACTTTAAACATTCATTACTTTTGTATCCTTTGTCGGATTTTCGTCAAACCTTCACTGGTATGTTTCTCTCACTGTTCTGCTTTTATTAAAAACAACTTAAGTTCAGGGTGGACTTTCCTTTTAAGGTAAGATATTCTTTCTTAACCATTTTCTCAAAATTCCCTGTACATGTAATAATTTCTATCAGAGATTTGTTTGCCTTTTAAAGAAATGGTGTCAAATTATAAGAAATTAAACCTTCTTTTTCTTCTTCTTTTTCAAATTATGTTTAACCATTCACAAGCTTCAAGATCCCTCTTTGTGGTTGATTGTTATCTTGGTATCATCCAGTTACCATGACAACTGTAAAGGTATTAGCATACATTTAAATTAATTTAGATAAAGATCAAAATCATTTACATAAACATAAGGGAAGCTTGGGAATATAGATTTACACAAACAGATTGAATTCTGGTGAATCAGATATCATCTTTATTCAAACATGGAATTATTTGTGTTGCTCCCTTCCTTAGAATGAAAGACTTACACAATACTGAAAGACGAGGCATTCTGCTTTTAAGTAATCATGAATTTGTATACATTTTAGAGAATGCTGTAGTAGACACCATCTTTAGCCTAATACATTCATGGTTGGTAATTATGCAAGTTTTCTCTCATAACCCTGATGTGAAACATGATTGCAAGGCCTTCTGAGAAATCAACTCAATACCAATTTTCAATACCATATTGTAATGAAAATCAAGTCTTTGCAAATGTGATATGGGTTGGGTGCATGCACAGTGCATTCACATCATGAACATGGACAACTCAAAGAGAATATTATTATAATGAATTCATGAATTCAATTTATTAAGATAAAATAGGAAAGTTTGATACTTCTGAGAGAGACATGCTGCCATCTTGTGTTCAATTGTTCTCCATCATATTGCATCGTGCTCTGATTTTGAGGGTAAGAGAGAAGACTACCGGTATAATAAAAATGGATGGTTGTTGAATAGAACTACAACTTCCGTTTGGAGCCAGAAGTGCATTAATACAGAGTTATAACAGCCTTCTGGCTATATGGACAGGCTGTATAATTTAACAAGATTCAGAAGGGCACTAACTCTGTGAAAATACATGGGACTATACACCCTTATGGCTCTAAACAGGCAATATAAACACATGGCAACCTGAATAATAATTGTGAGGATTTGGTAAGGTTATAATTTTGCTTCACCTTTATCCAGGGATTATTAGGGAGTTGGTATGGACCTGTTTTATCTTAAAGGCATCGTTTAACAATGTTAAATCTGAGATGCATGGCCCTACGTGTTATCAGTGTCTGTGATATGTTGTAATATTGAAGCCCTAAAAAAATTGCACTTCAAAATGATCATGAAGTACCTCAAAAAAGTAAAAATCTTGGAATGACTGGTTTTACCATACGGTACTCATTTCCCCAATAGACTGTAATGTTATAAAAATTGTTAGGAAACGGTTTTTGAAATTTTGATTTGCGATCATAAATGTCTTGATTATCAGACAGGCGATGGCTTGTATGAGATAAATCCAGGATTTTGTTTCAGAATCTGAGACAAAGATACCCAATCCTGTTAAGGTTACCGGTATACAATATCCACTAGATGAGACAAGGGCCTGAACATTGAAAACATTTTTTTTTTTTTGAGAAAAATAATGCTCATCTATTGATTGTGTTTGCCAGAACAATCGCAATCATTCATGGAAAGAGTTTTGTTATTGATAATCATTTACAATCTGCCCCTGAAAAATTACTGGTTGTTATTGAATATATGTTACATTTCGATGATCAAGTGAGAAATTACCGGTAGTTATTGGACTATGAAAATCATATTTTTTTGTCTTGATGAACTGCTGCTTTTTTTTCAGTGATTTCATTACAAAAATGTTATATCTATTCTTTCATGTAGCACTATTTCTCAAATGAATAGCATTCATTATATATTATCTGACTGTCATTATGAGGGCTATATGTAGATATGAGTGGTGAATATTAATATTTAAAGATAAAGACCAGTTATGGTCATGTGATTGCATTGTGAAAGAAACGTTGTGGAATCGATCAGAAAAGGTTGATCATCTAGCATATAAGTATTGGTGTGTACTGCAAGCTTCTGGAATCATCCAAATGATAAGAAATTTGGCCCAGTCTTCGTAAAGTTACAAGCACTATACACAGAAAGATGTATATGGGACTACGAACATGTGCGCGACACGTGCGTTTATATCTCTCACATACCAATAGATAAACTAATTTACCAAATATATCAATTAGTTGGCGGTTTCCCGGCAAAATTGTTTTCATCATGTATTAGTCAAAACATATTTTTTCACATGATTGGTAATAGAGCTTCCATTTCATTTTTTGAAATTGTGGCATTTCCAAAACTGGGCTTTACCTTTAAGAACAAAATCCAGGGAAAAAATTGTGCTATATTGAAATTACCATTTTTTTTCCTCATGTGATACAAGAAACACAACAGCAAAGTCTTTGGGGAAGAAAAAAAAATCATTTTTAATAACCTAGTCCATCACCTTATGAAACATGCAAATATTAGAATGATGTTTTATGTAATCTGAACATGATTTCTATGAGCTATACAATACAGGGTATTGAAATTTAGTGGATGAAAGTTGAACGATGTTGAGACCAGATGCACTTACTTTTTCTTTTCTTTTTTCTTCATTTTTACTTTTTTTTAAATTGGCCAGCAGTTTTTTCCAAATTTTTCTTTTAAACAGGTACTTCCGCTTAACACCTGGCGATAGAGACCTCAAACAATTCTTTTATTTTTTTTATTTTTTTTAACTTTGTTAAAATTGTTCCTTGAGTATTGGTCTACATTTTTGTCTTCTCTCCAAAGTTTCCTTTTAAACAGGAACTTCTGCTTGAACACCTGAAGACAGAGACCTGTAAATATTTGGTTTCACTTTCAGTCCTTGATTCATTTTCTGAGCCTCTTGTCTTTGTTATCTCTTGTACGAGGAGGAAATCAAAGATTAAACAAAGAGATATTGTTTGTTCCTCTAATGTCCTATCTCTACAGGAAGGTTTTACATCGTTACCTTATTTTGATTTTTTTGATTTTTTTTTTTTTTACATCAGTAGCTTGTTTGGACTAAATGCTAATGATGATGGGGAAGGTAGTCATGATAATGATGATCATAATACTAATAATGATAATAATAATAATAATGATGATGATAATAATACTAATGATAGTGATGATAGTGACAATAAGCCAATAATACAAATATTAATAATTAAATTAATAATAACAATAGTTATAATGATAACAATGTTAATAGAAATCAATAAACAACATCATTAGTCATTTGGGCAAGAGGCATTACAAATTTGAATTATGCCAACAATGCAATTGTGCCTTCCGTGTGTCCCCCCCCCCCCCCCCTAACCATAATCCCATACCTGCCAACCCTCCCGAATAATACGGAATATTCTGTTTTTCTGGATTTTTAGGACCCCAAAATCTGGAATATTCTGTTTTTTCAAAATTTAATTTTTTTAATGTTTTTGTGTGTGTGTGTTTGCTGCTTAAGCCAAATTAAGCTTGTTTAATTTTATGCCGCGATGTGAGAGTTCCCCTATTGCGTGCGTTGAAGGGCTGCATGGTTGAGCAGCGAATTTGTATTCGCTTTTTTTGCACAGATTTACCGCGTATTGCCAGTTACACTGCCGCTGCATGTGCGAACACCTGTTAAGGGTACAGATTTCTTATTTTCAAAGACATACCGTGCTAAAAATTCTTAATTCTCATTTTCAAATGTTGGCAGGTATGTAATGCTGATTTGCAGGGTTGGTGGAACTTGTTTCCAGCCTAACATTAATCAATATCTTCAGGGATCATCTGTGCTGACAGCCTAAAGGGCATTGATTCCTATCGCTCCATATACTGTAGCATCAATGCCCTTCTGGCTCTCTGCTAATTACAACTGTGCTCAATTCAATAAGGGTCCCATATGTTACTTTGGGTAGAAAGGGGGGGGGGGAATCCCTGAAAACAAAGGGGTTCATATCTTGCCAGAGAGCATTTCACCATTTCTTCTTGTATTAACTTGACTGAGGTTCAACCGTTGCCATATGTTTGCGGTTATTAATTACCTGCATCTGCAGTGAAGACTTCCCTTAATAGAAGGTACAGGAGATAAAAATCTTGGGGGGATTGTGGAAAATGTAGGTTGGGGGCAACCGTAATGTTCGTAATGTTCGTCTGGCAGTGGGATTTGCACCCGCATAATTATCTGTTATCACGTCTCCAGGTCCCATATATGTAAGATTACCCTTTGTTGGTATTGAATCATTGAATGTGTTCACAATGACTTCATTCAAATTGACACTGTTTAGCATTTCACAGAAAAATGATAAATGAGTTGTACTCCATTTTCCCATGAGACTTTTAATAATTATGAAGGGGAAAAAGGGTTAAAGAAAGAAATGTATTGTACTCACTGTAGAGGGGGGAGCTTTTTGTCGAAATATTATACCCCCCCCCCC
>BEXV01000851.1:66920-76920 GCA_003118195.1 Hemicentrotus pulcherrimus | reverse complement strand
TCGGTTCTTTTCATCGTCATATCAGGGATAAATCCTAGCTCAAAAGAGTGGGTTCCACTCTCAGAAGATTTATTGAAAACGCTAGTTTGGAGAAGACATCGGGGATTATATGAAGTCAATTAAACTGAAAAAATATGATTCCTATTATGACTCTAGAAAAAAAGCGGAATTACATTCCTCCGCCTTTTTCTACTTTCATTTATATTCATACCTGAATTTTATTCATGATGTGATTCAGAATTGTATTTAAAATTCTTGCTATGTATAAGTCATAATTGTATAACTGTCTTGTAATGTTTTGTGCTGAAAGCCGGAGGACCGTACCTGCTCATGGACTTTTTATTATAGAGTCTTGACGCCCTTCTGGCTTTCAGCACACGACACCATGTTTTGTCTTATGTTTTACATATTACATGTTACACCAGTGGAAAAATCTTAAATCTAAGATTTAAATACATCACCTTTGTGAGTTTGGGTCGTATAGGACAAGACGAAAGCGGCGCCCTGTTCGACTGCAAAAACACGGTTCAGACTAAGAAGTCAAGCAAACTAAGTTATGAAGGTCCTACCTTGAAGCTGGTCGCCTTACATGCCCCCATTCCGAACATCTGCAAAATATCATAAACAACATTTGCTGATTTAGGGGGCGCTCAAAGGGTATGCGCCCCTGCCCCCAGCGAAACAACAAAAAGTGTCCATACTTGATAGACGCGCGTGTCCTCTCCGCCGAACTTTTGTTTTGTGTAGCTTAAATGAATACTCTTTGAAGTAATTATGTTGACCTTCTTTTTTCTTCAAAAAACCCCCCACAAATTAAGCCTTCCCGCCCCTCTCTCCCCCTCCCACCTGTCAAATAATCCATGAACCGCTACTTGGTGGGACAGAGGAGAAACTTTAATATATAACAACGTTGGAACCACTTAAGTAGTTAAGTATGATCTACCCTGCACTCTTTATTTTGACCTCATTAAACCATCCGATAAGTGTTAAATTGACAAAAATGGGGGCAAGGTCATTCCGAGCTGTTATTGGGAAGCAAGCAGATGAAAAATAGGCAGGCAACGAAGGAGATAATTATGTATTGGATACACACACGTGATTGTGTATATATCGGGCGCGAGAGAATGTTCGAGTAGGCTGGAAAGATTTCCCGCGCGGCGAATTCCAGGAAACGTCGAACTTCTTTTCTGTCAAAGCACGCGCTATTGGTTTACGATTTTGAACGCCGCTGGCAAGCTGCGTTACAATTTTTTTTTGTGGGTAGAAAAAATCGCGCGAAAACACTTGAAACAAAATTCCATGCAGGCGATATACATTTTCCGCTGGCCCAATCAATTTTGTCTTCGTTTCGTTCATGTCTCAAATAGATAAATACATACACCTCGCAGTCTTTATGTACGCCATAATATTTTGTAAATCAACAACCATTGACAAAATGTTATAATGTAAGATAACTTTTATTATAAAAGGCATGTCAAGGTAAAAACAAACATAAGTTTATCAAAGCCTTGTGTAGCGTTGTTGTATTTTGTGAAAAAGGGCGAATTACATTTTTATTTTTTTCTTCTTCTTCCAACTCTTAGATACCAACAGAATATACATAATAGACATGCCTGCTTTCCAAGTAATTCGTAACAAAATGTAGCAAGTCTCGAATGAAATTGATACTAGAATCAAGTAGGTTTGTTGTTGTAATCAGGGTAACAGTTTACATAGCGGATGCTTAAATTCAACCTTTAATGCCACTTTTGATATATATATTTTTCCATCTTGCTCACGTAGTCACATTGATTATCAAGCAGACTTCCTCCGTTCTATTTTTCTCAGATCCAATCGCGAGGTGTTACTGAATCGAATTGAATGTTGATTGGTACCTAGAAATCGCTAAATCGTTTTTATGCATGCATAGCCGCACGAATTCACCTGCCCGCACTCTCCTAATAATTTACGTTCTGTTCAAGGGCTTGTTATCGGGAAGAAGAAATGAATCAACTTGATATAGATTTCATACTGTACAAATACGCAAAGAGCCAAGGTCTTTCGAGTCAAAATCTGATACATTTAATTCAATTTCTCTCTACAAACATGTTTAGAAAATCTGTCCAATTTAGTCAGAAATTCAGAAAGTAGGATAAGTGGTTTTCTTGTAAAATGTAAAATCAATACGAGCTTGCGGTATCGCAAACGGCTGTTTTCCATGCAGGTATACTTGCTTGTAATCAAATCACAGTTTTTTCAAAGTTTTTTGTCATTGCCTGCCGTGTAAATAGGTTTCGCAATAAAGATTATTGAGTCGAATTTACATTGCTCGAGATGGAGGTACCAGGAACTGTTTACGATTAGGCACATTATATTTTCGACTTTATTCCGTTTTGCAGTTTGGTAATAGAACTCGGGGTGTTTTTCGCGGTCTTCAATTAAAGTAGATGGAACATCAATATCTAATTTCAAATCAGTCTTTCCAAGGAATAATAAACCGACAACCGTGTCAAACAATCGCTCAAAATATGCATCGCCCATCACAGTACGTGATAAGGACACTACAAATGAGAAGTCACAACCCTCGACTTAGAAACCGATTACCCGATATCATATCGGGACGGGATATAGCTGACATCACTATGCACTTGAACTTCGCGTGACGTCAAAGATTGTTGTGCTTCCCGCCAAAATATTCGTGGTATTTCACGCCTGCGGCTATTAGATATCGGACGGGATAGTTTCTTGCTGCCGATACGTCATCGCAGTGTGTTGTATTGAGAATAGAAATTAATATTCATGTAGGATGATTTGAATATTCATTGTTCTAGCTATGGGCAGAGTGGGAGGGGTTGCATTTATCGGTAATCGGAAAGGGGTTTCGATTCAAGGGGCATGAGCATTAGTCACATTTAGTATAGTGCTTAATACTACGTTTCTAAGCGCTTTACATTGTATTCATTCTTACCCCGGTCATTGGATTCAATAATTGCTCATCCGAACGTGACAGTACACACACTCCGTTCCGCTCCCTGGGGAGTATTCCTTCCCGACGCCATTTTACAAGCGCACCAATCCAACCGCATTAACGTACGCATCCTCTTGGTAACAATTCAATACCTGGGTGGAGATTGGCAAATGTTGATTAACGTCTAAACAGAGGACATAAGTGCTACGACGGAACTCGAACCG
This sequence comes from Hemicentrotus pulcherrimus, assembly GCA_003118195.1. Taxonomy (NCBI): domain Eukaryota; kingdom Metazoa; phylum Echinodermata; class Echinoidea; order Camarodonta; family Strongylocentrotidae; genus Hemicentrotus; species Hemicentrotus pulcherrimus. The sequence goes on along the minus strand of BEXV01000851.1, from coordinate 73,749 downwards.
CGAACCATAATGATGTACAGTCCGGCGATGTATCCACTACGACACCTGTGTGTTATGATTTATTTATCTATTTTATTCATACATAATATTAGTTTTATTTTTAAATTTTTATTTGTACTACGCCGTGTAATGTACCTGGGTAGTCAATTTTCACTTCTTTGTTCACATCGTGTTGGAATATTTCTTTGAAATTTCTTTTGAATACTGAAGATGACACATAAAATATTTGCGCTTCTCATCTCCAACGCCATACTGTAGGTAAATACGTTTATGGATCTAGTCGGCTTATTTTTTTTATATTTTTTTTGTCTGCTTATCAACCTGGCTATGATGTCTTGCATTGCATTGATAAACTGAAAATAAATTGTAATGCTAAAATAAAATAACATTTCCATTTATACAGCAAAGCAACCATATAGAATACAGCGCTTAATACAAAGTTATTATATCATGTTGTTACAGCAGACTGCAACTACCCGGTACGAATCATCATGCTTTTGTTGTGTTTTTTTCGTCCTCAAACGTCATTAGTTTTGATGTCCAAATTCTTCTATTTCAGTCAACTTGTTTTCATATAGGTTCCAAATCGGGTTAGTGCGTACAACAACACTAATTGGAGACTAAAAGGGCATTAGTTTAATGGTCCATATACTATATATTTTTTCAGTGCAATGGCTGTTTTGTCTGGGTTCGATATCAGCAGTAGATGTGGAGATGATTATGACGTCATTAACTTGAGAAAAAAATAGCTGTGACAAATATTTTTAAAAAAATAAACAGGTCTCCAAATTCTTATGAAAATCCAAAAGAATAGTCACATTTTGCATTCTGAAAGGCAAATACAGATGAACACGAGTTTTGTCCTTCGGCCTTTAGCAATATACCCTCTCAACTATAATATGAATGGTTCCAATGTGATTCTTAGGTGGAAAAGATGACGTGCGTTTTAAGTTAACTTGCGTAAATTTGCCGCCGGGGAAATTGCTTTAATACCGCCGATACCCTTTTGAATCGACTACAGAAATAGAGAGAAAGGGGGAGGGAGAGAGAGAGAGAGTGAGAAAGAGAGAGAGAGAGAGAGAGAGATGGAGAGGGAGAGAGAGAGAGAGAGAATGGGATGCAGAGTGAAGTGTGTCTAAAAGGGGGGGGTGTGAAGGTATTAGAAGGTACTGACAGAGATGATCTTTGACTGGGAAGAAATTTTAAACCGTCATGTCAGCCTAGGACTCACATCAACATAATATACTGACAAACACATAAACATGACACACAAACAAACAGATTAAAAAACAAATCCTACATACACTTTTTATCAGACAGACCTTCGCTCTGAACGCAACATACTTTATTTTTTAACTAGTCAGAGTAGGCATAATAGATGGGTTTTTTTTTTTAATAAATACATCTCTGTCTCCATGATACTTCGGTCTCTTGACATCTCAGAAGGGTAGATGGTCCACGATACCAGGAGGGTGTTTCACAAAGATCCTAAGTCGAACTTAACTCTAAGTTTGACTTAGCAATTATGGAAAGCCGTTAGCATCTATTAACATATTTTTTTTTTAAAGTTATTTTAAAAGGCATACAATGTTGATTCAAATTATGTTTTCTATCATCAAGGAGATTTCATGTTCTTGATGTGGAATTTACAAAAAGTCTATAATACTTGATTTTTCGCTTTTGAATATATTTTATTTTTAGGCTACAAATGACTGTCCATAATTTTTAAGTCCAACTTAGAGATAAGTTCAACTCAGGATCTTTGTGAAACACCCCCAGAGTTGTGTGTGCTCGTATATGGATCTTGAGTCTCGTGGATCCTGAGAAGAGCGTCCGAGAGACCGAGTCTCGAGATTGAGTCTTTCGGTCTCGCGGTTCTTCGTTCAATTCAGCTGTACCGCAATCATTGACATGCCGATATAATAGCCTTATACTTCAATGTACATAATCGACTGAGATTTTTTCATCATGTTTCTTTTTTCTTCTTCAAATATTCATCTGTTTGCTGTTCATGATCATGTGTTTGTTTCCACCCGACCTACAAACTAAAAACATTAAGAGCTACTTATACCTCAGGCTCGCATATCTTTGAATGAACCCAGACAAAAGGAGGTGGATGTAATGAGTATGGTAATGAATAACAAATAAAAGATGGATGATGAAAGGGAAAAAACCCTTTTGATAGACGTATTCAATGATAGGTCGTGGACTCGAGGTAATGAATTAATAATCACATCTGCCCTAGTTTTAATGCAAAGATCCATGATAGTGGCGTTGAATTATTAAAAAACATCAGTAAATTTGAGGCAAAAAGGGACAAGTTAAGCAGGAGGGCTACTGAATTTTGTGTAGCTTTGCTCCATGTGAATCCAATACATTTTGTATGACTTTTGAGAATAAACGCGCAAGTGTTTTGATATTTCAGAGCGAAAACTGTTGGGTGTAGGTTAACATTTAGAGAGATCAATAAACGCCCCCTGAAAACTGTAAATCACTAGCCAAAATAATGGGAGAGGAAAAGAGCGGGACTGGCGGGACTTGCGTTTTCTATATATTATTCGGGGAATATCGTGTGCACTATATCGCGCTTAACTAGATAGAGGATTGTATGTTGTAAACGAAAACTCTTTTTGGTTCTACGAAGCCTCTCGAAAACCAAATTCAGTCCATACTTTTTTCCAAACACTCTAAAAATTTGCCTCGACATTTTGTACAGGAATGATATCCCTTTCTATTACGTATCTTGATTAAAGGATCTCTTTTATTGTATTTTAATTAATATTATTTCAGCAGTCAGGCAGTGTCTGCAATCTTTTTCTTTTTTTCTTTTTTTTTCTATAAGACAGTTTTCTTTATTTTTTTCGTTTACCATTATAGTTTATCTACTTGATTTATACTCCCATACAACACGTGGGTCGCTAAGTGACAATACACCTTGAATTTGATCCTTCAATATAATTGATCTATTTTTCAGGATTGCCATGCTCTTTGCAGATAAGTTTGATAATTTTCTTTTTTCTTTTTCCTTTTTCCGAATAAGAGGCTTTATCGCTTCATGATATATTGGCCATGACAGTTTAAAATTACTTAGCCTCAAAAAGATGACCTTCTCTCCCATAATGCTGTTGGAGTACCTGTGTATCCATGGTAACGGACTCGATTTCCATGGAACTATCATGCCCACTTCCTCTCTCACCCCGATTAACTACTGGCCAATGAGAATGCTCCATTTCCTGTCTACGTGATACAAATGTACTGTTAACACGGCTGGATAAAATATCGGATTTGGTAAAGTCAATAACACAAAAAATATATAGGATTTGGTACGACCCTCACAATCAGTTGATCGATTCCTTGAATTTTTGTTAATGTTGTTTAAAAAATCTCTAAGACCATATCCCTGCTTTAACCTATTGCACCACCCCAACCTTAAATTAGGAAAATTCAAAATATTCGGGCTCGGCGTCTTCTCATGCTCGAGTAAAGTTATGGTCTCGTTGTAATTTCTCTTATCTTATCTAAATTGCAATGAGAAAAATTGCATTACAATGCAAAATGGTTACAACATAACGCATTAAAGGAGGGAACGTTTTATTATGGCATTGACATCATTCATTTGGTCCCTTGCTTCGCCTGCTTACACATTCATAATTTGAGAGTCGATGTTTTGGGAAAAGACTTCGGCTTCCCACTAAACAACAGTATGCCCATAATAATAACCCTCTTCTTCTTCTTTTTTTTTTTTTTTTTGTTTGTTTGTTTTACCACTGACGTCTGTTAACACTTCTTGCTCATTATGAAGGCTATGAGAACAGGGCTACATTAACGGCGGAAGTGATAAAGTAACAACTTCCGTGTCACGTACCGCGCCGTTGCCCTATCATGTTGCTGGTCATTAGCATGATTAATGGCTTAATACCGCACTAATCCTCCCCTTAGAAGATTAATCACACGCACTTCCGAAGTTAGTTTTGACGAGCGGGGATGGGAATTACGCAACAAGGTCGGATTTGATTCAGAAACCCATTTCAGATGATGACCTGTCCGAGCATTTATGCAGTATGAACTTCGTGCATGAAGGGCAGTCTGAAACGCACACACACACACACACACACACACGCATACACGCACACACACACACGCACTCACTCACACAACCCAGCTAAATGGTCGGGTCAAGTTCACGCAAGCTGCTGGCATTACTGACATAGTGCCATTCATATAAATTGTTGTCATTGGCGTTTACATGTATTTAGAACAAAACAAAGAACTTGAAATATTGCGCAGTTAGCAGAAAAGTGACAAAGGTATACAGGAGAGAGGTAAGGGTGCCATGAACAATAACCGCGAACAATTATAATGAAAGCAAATGTGTAACGCAAATGTGTGCGTGTATGGGTGCGTGCGTATTTTAGTGTGCGTACGTGCGTGTGCGTGTATGTGTGTGTGTGTGTGTGTGTGTGTGTGTGTGTGTGTTTGTGCCTATGTGTCTGTATTTGAGAGAGAGAGAGGGAGGGGTGAGGATGCAGTAAAGTAGGAGTGAAACAATTACTAGAGAGAGAGAGAGAGAGAGAAAGGGAGAAGGGGAGGGGGAGAGGGGTGCAGGCAGCCATGAGCTGCGTTACGAGGGCATGATGGAGAGAGAGAGAGAGAGAGAGAAATGAAGGAAGAGCAGCGACGACCAACATAAACGTCGGTAAGCAGTGGTAGGACGTAAAAATAACAGTGATAAAAGGTCATCATTATTTTTACCTCACCATCCGACCAAGAAATACCGGGAACTAGCCGCGACTATAACCGATGGTGAGCTGTCAGCTGTGACAAGGAGGGTGAGAGAGAGAGAGGGAGTGAGAGATAGGAAGAAAGAAAGAAAGAGAGCTAGAACGAGAGCGTGGATGAGTTATAAATGATGACGGTGACAACGCACTATAATGACAGCACCGATTAGCACTTCGGAGAAATCATTGACGGGCTCGTGTTGCCAATTGGGGATTCCAAGAGCAATAACGATAAACCGCTCGCTCTGTATTAGGAATACCAATGAGAGTCGTTGTGTTCTTAACATCTATAGACTTGTTGTATATTACAGCTTATGATTTTCTCTTGATTATGACGTAAATGGTTAGATTTTGCTTTGTTTGTTAATTCGAATTTAAATCATTTTGAAGGCTACTGTTTCATAAACATGTATATAGTGATTGCATTATATTCATTCTCTTTAACCGTTAATGTTTAGGACTGCATCATGTACGAGTGAGTGTGGGAGTGTGCACAAACGAAATGAACTTATCTTACTTTTTCTTCTTCTGAAATGCCTACCTTTATGTCCTGTTTTCTGAGGGTAAGAAAGGGCATTGCAATTTACTCATTTTTATCTTGATACTCTTTTCTGTTCCATCTGTACTTTTTCAAATCAGTCAGCCAAAATCTTCGAAGCCAGAAAGCTCTATTGCAAATATAAAACATGCTGGGGTCGAAAGGAGGGGCTATTGTGGGTTAAGCATTCATAATGATGACTTTACATGGCGTTTTTCATCTCCCATCTGCATGATTTGTGACTTGCAAGGTTACCATTCTGGAAAATGGGGAACACTGCACTCTTTTATGCATGGGTCCTTGTTAATTTGCTCTTTGATTTTCACGGACTTTGATTACGAATGATGAGTGTGCATAGTGCATGTAAATTTATTGGCCGCCATATACATTCACAATGTGCATTTAATTATTCCATATAATTATACTGAGGTTGGGGGGAGTTGAATTCGCGGAAATGTCTTATTGATTGGTTGAGCTATATTCAGAATATAAATGTCATGCTATTGATTGCCACTACAACATAGTGTTTGAATGTTAAGTGTGAGAAGTGAGGGATAGATAGGAGAGAGGGTGACGGGGAGAGAGAGAGAGGGAGAGAGAGGGAGAGAGAGAGGGGAATTGGAGACGGTGAGAGAGGACATAGAGGGACAGAGAGAGAGAGTGGAGAGAGATAGAGAGAGAGGGGCAGAGAGAGAGAGAGAGAGACGCAGAGAGAAGAAGAGAGACAGAGAAACACAGGTAAAGAGAGATAGAAAGATCGGAGGGAGGGAGAGAGAGAGAGAGAGAGTAAAAGCATGCAAGGGAGGGAGGGAGAAAGGGGAAGAGACACACACACAGAGGCCCGAATTCACAACAGTGGTACAAAACCCCCTGGGGGTTTAAACCCACCTTTGTGAATACCAAAATCAGAGGTTTAAACCTCTGAGGGGGGTTTTGTACCACACCCATGGTACAATCCCTCTTTGTACCAGACTGACAGCGTGTCCACACACAAAACAATTTATCGCGAAACTAACTAATCATCATTTAAAGCTTATCTGCCACAGTTTACAGGAGGGATTATAGCACCCTGCAAGGTCACTGGAATGATGGTAATCTCATCAACTCAGCTCTCAGCTAACATAAAGAAAAGAGGATGATGGGGGACCAGTGGTCACCGATTAGGCACTGTTTGTTATATAGAGGGCGCAAGTAGCTACAAGTAGTGCAGTGGGCCTTTAAATTCCAGATGTCCACACACAGAAGAGGGCATTTACACTGTCTTCCAAACACGCCAAAAAATGCCAAACCGGAGCCTGGCCGCGATGTTACCAAGGGCAACAACGCTTTACCGGCAGAAATGCCAAGCTTGAAACATTCCAAAACGAAGTGTGATCTTTTGGCGTGTTTTGGCGTGTTTGGCAAGTATAAACGCTCGCAGTTGTAACATCGCGATGTTAGGTCACGTGACTTTAGGAGCGGGGCTAGATGTCGTCCTTGAAGAAAATGATAGAACGATAAATACAGAAAATAA
>BEXV01000851.1:34750-47052 GCA_003118195.1 Hemicentrotus pulcherrimus | reverse complement strand
CCCCCCCCCCTCTCCAAAAAAAAATCCACTCCTTCAAATCTCCCCGCCCTTACTCACTTCACTTCCAGCAAAATCCCAACGTTCAAAGAACATCCGTCATTCATTGGGCAGGTTCAATAGCTTTTTTCGGGGAAAACGTTTTTTTTCTTCTTTCTTCTCTCCTTTCCTTGCTCGCTCAGTCGTTTGGCGGAATGGGTCGTGACATTTAAAGCCGAGCGCTTGGGGACTTGGAATCTAATTTTGGAGAGTCGGTAAATTTTGAACATGCTCGCATAACATTAGAGCGATTGGGAATAAATAGACCATAGCGAAAAGGCACTGGTACTTTTTCCTTCAATGAAATAAATGCATTTTGCTGCAGACGCCTATATGGTTAGGCATTATGTTTATGATGCAAGTCTAGCTAATATTGTACCGGTAAGCATTTTTGATGTTATAGAAAAATATATAAAAATGTATATAATTATGCAAAGATCGCAGACAGTGTGGACTTGAGTGTAAATACAAATCCAACACAAAACCACAAAGACCACCCACATAACCACTACTATAACATTAACAGTACAATTTTATGGTCTGGTAACGCTCGAATCTCTATAAGTCAATCGCTCATTGCACACCAATTCACGTTATACATTGGCCTTAATATAATATGAGGGTCTCCTTTCGAAGACTATCTAACAAAAATTAAAGGCAATACATGTATCCAAACACATCGCAGGCCGACATGATGATTAACTAGTAAAACTACTATCCTGAAGACTCAAACAATGACATTTAAAATAATTTAAACAAAATCATCACACGAAATAAACGCACGTACTTACTTTGTTTCACATTTCATTAGATTCTTTTTATTACTACATGTACAGTGCATGACATAGACAAAAATATCAAAACACAAGTATTCAAAATATATAGCATATTGCACTTGAAGGCTTTCATAACAAAATTAGAACTGAACCTGCTTTCGAAAGCATGTTCAATATATATATTTACTATTCATTTGTTATAGTATATATTAAAGTGACACATAATAAACCAACAGGTCTGTTCACACTCCCATTACACTGTTTTATAGCACATTGACACGCTTCATTCAAATAGGCCTACTTTCAATTTTATCTTTTAAACGGAGTACACATGTGACATGAAATTTACATAACTTACACATCCCGTCTCGTGTCTAATGATATTTTAGTATGTCGATAATAGGACTAAACGAAATATTGAGTCCTTCAATTAATATCTATGTCCAAGAGTATCCAATTATGATTGAAAAAGAAATACATGTATTGTCAAACACGTTTTTTAAAATCCCACCATAACCAAATCGTGTTAAAGGTAATACAAGGTTTTGGTAAGGAGTAGTGAATTTGTTTCAAGTAAGCACATAGGTAGGAAGCATATGCGACCCTGCAATATTCACTAATCGTTGTTGCAGCCAATAAAATGTCCCAAAGCTTTATAATATCTTTAACACTTATCATAATGTATCTGTGATAATTACGACAGTCAAATGCTCGATTCTATTCAGCTTCCACACCCCTTTTAGTGCCGTTCAGAACTCGTACTGTAATGCATGAAGCCATATTTTCGTATGACCTCCCAAAATTCCTGACCCTCAAATTGAAAGCCTTAATAATGAAATATGATTTACTCTTCCCCTTTTTTTCAATCAAAACGATCTCATCATAATCCCAGAATTTGCCAAGCAATGACCCAAAGTGACCCGTATAGACCGTGGCGCGAGCCGAGCCTTTCATGAAGAAAAAAAAGGACTTTGACCCTCCGATTTAATGTACCCTCAGTGTAGGTCTTACAATTAACAAGAAATGAAATACCTATGTCTGGGACTTAAAATTGCAATTTACGAGGGAAAGGGGAGTCTACAGTTATCTATTCCTGTCTCATATTCAGTTGCACCTATACAAATTGTTAGTATTTGCAAAGTTTGCTCTACAGAAGCAACACGGCAAGTCCATGGTATTAATTTTGTCCCACACGTTACCGTCCACATCATGTATTACATATCAAATAATACATGTAGGTAGGCCTACTCGATATGGTAAGGGATGACACTGGACAGTTGACTTCTCCTTGACTTGACATGTAATAAATATTGACTTCAAAAGCCAATATTATGGTATTATCATTCTTTGACATTAACAGCCACCATGTCATTATTGGTTTATATCAATAATTTAAAATCGTTAATATAACTGATTGTCACAATATTTATGTCGAGAATTGTATGCAGACAGGGTGATGATGTTGATTTTGGGAATGTTTAGGAAGATAATGCCATATCATTCACAACAGTAGAAAGCGCGAACATTTCCGTTGTTCCAAAGAGTCAAAAGATTGCAGCTTTGGTAATACCGTTTTTTTTAAGGTAACACCCAATGAGGTAACTTATTATCACAATCGTGTCAAAATAAATAGTGATCCTTTAGAAAAACTGACTTTAAATACGGGGAATATCTAATGGCGCAAAAGCACTGTTGAGTGAAAATATCGGACCAAGTATCTCGCTACTGTGAAATAATTATGTGTTGTTATCACAACTTTAGAAAAATAAAACATCGCTTTTTTGGAGGGTTATGGAGGCAAGGAAACGTGGCGTTTAGTTGATATTACGCAGGCATTTAATGTTGAATGTCCTGAGTAAACACCGAAAATATTTTGGCAATTCTAAATACATGTACAGGTACCAAAAAGTAAGATTTGCTAGGCCCTTGCCATGTCTATGGCTATAGGCTTTCTCTGTCGTATACATAATAATATATGCATGTACAGTGTGCTTGGGTTGGTTTGTGTATACTGCCCACATTGCATTCACAGAAAGGAGTCGTGAAACCACCGACTCGTATGCAGTACACACAAACAGTACACAGCCGCACATCTCTTCACAAAGGTATGGTGAATTTCAAATAACTACTCTACTGCATTTACCTATCCCTCTCCTCCCCTATAATTAAGCGGCTGATTCCTGGAACTTGGGTTATTGTCGCGGATGAATAGCGGTTATTATATAAACAGGATCGTTCTGGTAAAGTACACGTTTACATTTGCAAACCTAAAGATTGACCACTCGTGATCTGTATGCACAATATTTGACGTTTGATACAGGCCTCCGTAGCCAACAGTACAAAATACATGCATAGTAATGCAGATCCTTGCCATTAATAATGTCCACACTTTGGACTGTAAATAACTTAAACAAGATTCGACAAGGCTTATGACTAATTGATCGAGTCATTTGAAATTGTCTAAGTATAGGTCAGCTCAGGAGCCTTTATGTTTCAGTAAAAATTGGGAGTGAGTAAGGACACTGTACATCACAAGATCGAAAGTGCCTCATCGTTAACGCTCTTGGTTAACCATATCGTACAGATAATGGTTACTTGTAGTGGTCAAAGGCGGGTTCCCGATGTCCTTTCGGGCATACTACGTGATGACTCATGCTATAAATTTTTCCTTACTTTACCAAAATAATAGAAGAACTTAATCAAATGATAATGTATAATTGCGTTAGTGACAATTTTTTGGCAAAAAAGAAGAAAAAGACGTTTCCAACGAGCCACCTACATTTCAACCACATTATCCGTAATGATAATAGTACAGTACCAAAGAGAATATTAAAGGAGAGTGCCAACAATTCCAATACAAAGTATCGGCTATTATGTAACCGAAATCAATATCGGCAAACGATTTTCTCCGCCATTCCAAATAAAATCGTTATGCAAACTCGGTCAGACAAAACTGGAATTCAGTTGTGACAAAAATTTGTAACAAGTCGAACAATTGACAACACGAATGTGCGTCCTTTCTCGTTGTTCGTATGACCAATACAAATGAAAACCACATCCGCAATATCCGTTATCACGTGTACTTTTTAGAGTTGAAGTTGACTCAATTTGGACTTACTCAAGATTTACAAAGGTAATACAAATGGCATGTAATGTTCACATAAAAACTACAGGCGATTTCCAAAGCCTCTCTTTTGGTACAATAAAATAGATTCACAGTAATTGCAGTGCTTGTAATTTGGAAGGAAACTGTCCAATTTCGGGGTACAACCTAAAAGCCATGTAGTAATGACCAGTGTCCACGTGTATGTATGGCATAATAATACGCCGACACCAGATTTGATTGATTTGCCAATTAATATGTCTGTGTGAGAACATCGAACACGTTGTTCCACCAGAGAACACTACAACTTCCCTCCATATCTTGTGGGTGAGAGAAATTCAATATTATGATAATTCCTTATGGGCCTTCAATAATATGAAGACAAATCCTTATGGGACTTACGGCTAGAGCCAAGGGCACGGTTTTGCGTGACACAAGACCTGTCGGTCTTGTATAAGCACAAACAAAACTAGTAAATCGTGTTCACCATCTTCCAAATCTTGTCATTGCATCAATTTTTCTTTCAACATGCCAATTCGGTTTTATATTCTTTATATGGGGAGTAAAAATTACTATAAAACAATGCCATTTTATATGACGAAAAAAGTGATGTTAATAATTAATAAATGCAAGGTAGATTTTACTTTTGAACTCTGCTTGAACTCTTGAAAAGAGGAAAAAATATAGTTGGGAAGTGGAGATATCAAACGCCGGATACAACACAATGGCATTTCCTTCTGTATAACCCTTTCTTCCTTTTCAGGTCAACTACGCTACGAGTACAGTTTGAGAGTGAGAGAGAATGTGATGAAGCACAAACGCACACAGGGCATAGGGTCAGTCTGTGGTCATTTCCTTGCCGTCTTGAAGAATAGAACTACGTAGTGTTGTGGTCAAGTCGTCGCCCACAATGAATACCGACAATGGTTGCAGAGAAAAACCGCTGCGGATCAGGCTCGGGCTGTTTTCCATGAAAATTACCACACGATATGGAGGTGATACACTTCAGAGCAGGACGTGGTTTGAACAAAGACAAAAAGAGTCTTGGAGGGAGCGAAGAAAATTCCTTTGTGTACGGGTAGTGGGCCAAGGTTCAGGGAATCTTTTGAGTAATCAAGCATTCACAGGAAAGACAGGTAGTCATTATGATCTCATAAGATGTGGTAAAATCCCGAAATGGTGTGGTATCATCATGATCATAATGCAAAATGTTGATTATTTATAACTCTCCGTGTCATCAGCATGTGGAAAGTGAATGAGGTATGCGACTGATATGTTGCCGTTGAGATGACCATCACGAAAAATGTCCGTTTGTTTCAATTCTTAAAACACAATAACACATTTCCAGATTTAAATTGCTTCCCGTAAAGATATTCATTTAAATCATTCAGGTGAAAACACAATGTGGCATTCCATGTTGTTTGCAGGATGCAATATTTCTCTCCAGTCATAATTTGATTGATGTATTATTATAGTCTGCCTAACTTTTGACATAATAGTTGCTTTATAATAAGGACGAGTGTTTGACATTTATGACCAAGTGGAATGAAGATCGATGCAAATTAAATGTGTCTTTGTGTCTCGTATGTCTTCACCGTCCTCGGGGAGTTAGGCGCATTCCTCCAAAATACACCACGTAATACGAGACACAATCATTAAAATTTGAAGTTTTGGCTACATTGTCTATATCCCAGATGGATAAAAACATGTATCATAGACTGAATGGGTATGCCTGAACGTATTTCTTGAGTGTACGTGGTATACATAAATCATTAACATATCTGGGTTCTACGGCTTTGTTGACGGTACAGCGACATAAATGCTGCAGACTGGGCACTTTGGAGGTGAGTGGTTTGATGATTTGGGCCTCGGTGTCCTTTCGGCCTGATGGCTCAAGCCAGACTAACTGTCCCGATCTTGTTTTTGGTTTAATGGTTGAGCCGTTCCCGTTAGCGTCCACAAAATTTTTCTCCCGACTCATCCTCATGTAGTACTGTAATAGTTTGATGACACAATCGAAGCTTGGCACGGATCTGCGAAGGGATTCCTCAGAGTCGAGCATAAATAGTCCATCTTCATATTCAATCCTAACGCTGGTTGTCCCTCGCGGTGTCTTGACGCTAAGCGTGTAGAGGTAACGATCATCAGAACTGTCCCGGACCAAAAAGGTCCCATTTGAGCAGCTCTTCAGCTTAAGTTTAGCTTCACGATATGTCATGGCACCATGATACCAGCCCGACATCTGGAGGTTATTCAATGTGTTGATCAGTCTTTCCAGATCCTCCTGAGTGGTACGCGGTTTGGCCGGTGGTAGCTGTACCTGGCCCGCTGGCGCCGGCATGCCCCGTCGAGCAGTCCGACAGTTTTGATGATGGTTCATGGTGTGTGGCGGCATGTGGCTACCACGCTTGCATACAAAGAAATAACAGGTTCCGATACAAAAATATCACAGAATCGTAGCTAGAGACCTGGCAATATTTGCTCCAAGCATTATAATAATATACGGAATACTGCAGTGGTGTCTGGTCGAGGGAGAAGAGTACACGAACGCTGTTGGATAGAGCGTATATTCCTCGGATAATACCTGACGTTATCAAACTTGAATGTCCGTACGAGTGAAATACATAATACCGACGGCGACTTTAGTCTAGAAATTCATAATGTAGAGTTGACAAGTAGTACTATAAAATAGTAATGTTTCCAGCAGCGCCAGCACAAGTGTACACCGGGAACGCCAAGTTGTACTCTGGCCTGTAGCGCACTCAGCGAGCGAAGTAAAAAGGTAAGATGTCAGCCAAGCAGAGAGATTCCAGGAATTAGATTAGCAGGCCAATGTCCCTGGAGAGAGACGGAGAGAGAGCAGGAGAGAAAAAAGGGAATGCCGATTCCGCTTCTCCGACTCGGACCGTAAACACACAAGCCTAAAATGTGAAGCGAAGAAATTGCACACACACAACAAGGCATGTAAAGAAGACGTCGTAATCCTTGGCAATGGGCTTCTACTGAATGTCCATCCAGAATGAGACACTTCGCCGTGAACAGCTGAATTATAAAGAATATAATCCGTGTACGAAGTTCAAAAGACCCTGTATAATTTCCACGAACAGCATTCTCATAATGTCGTGTATAGCTTACACTTCCTCTTTCTGCTATTTTCAGGGCCCTCTGCAGTGAATTTGCAGTGAGAATCAGCTGGACTGTTATTGTAATACACGTAGTTTGGCGCTATCCTCGAATCGCCGGCGAAATTTGGATCAACGCGTACGCTCGTACGTGCTACAATGCAAGTGCATGTGGACAAGTGTATTATGAATAAGGTAATGAATATTCATTACTCGAAACGAGGAAACTATAACGTTGTAGCATTCATAACATGCACACGTACCACATACGGTCACGGCGAGAACAGACAGCTATCTTGTGGCTCCGCCCATAAATTCCTCGTTCATCACTTTATCGCTTGGATTATTCCAATACGCTTCAATAATGGGGGTGTTTCGGTCATGTTGTGAGTTTACTCTGTTTTATTGGTTCTCTCTTGTCTGTATTTCCTATAAATTCGTACAAAATGTCTAAGATTCTTCAGTTGTATAGATATGGTGATGGCTTAAGAATTATATTTACCTGTAAGATATTAAAAAATATATGTTTAATCACCAGCAATACCCTACAAGTGAATACAACAATCCTAAAATTGATCAATTACTGAGTAACATTCCTGCAACCCTCTGATTGGTCGAAACGTCTCGGCTATTGATTTGTGTCCTCCTATTCCAGTGAACGTTGTATCGAAGCCAATGAAAACCACACATTACACACCGAATAACGAGAAAAGCGATGAGTGATATTAGTTTGCTCAGAAACTGTAAAATGGAAACAGAAACGTTTTCGTGCATGTAGGATTTTTGTGAAACTATACATCGTAAAAAACTGTGCACAATGCCGTTCCAATTGACAAGGATGTTACAACTCAAGAACAATTGATCACGCTGTCTTTATTCATCTCCAATGCTAGGTAAAGTTACCAAATAGGCCTACCGCTTCATGATAAAATTAGCAAAATTCCTTCTTTGAAAAAAATATGTCGACAAAGGGTTATTATTTGGGTTAAAGGGATCCGGGAACTTTGTCTTAGATCCTTTAGAAATAATCCTTGATTTAGCTCATGCTGCAATGATAATTACAAACCTTTAGGTCAGTCAGGAACTCCATGACTTTTACAAGCCGATCGCCTGTCTGATTATCATGATATTTATGATTGGAATTACAAATTGTGAAAACCGTTCGCCCAACGGTTTTCATAACACTACGGTCTATTTGGGAATACGAGTATGGTAAAGCCGGTCGCTCAAAGATTTTTACCTTTTTTGAAGCACTTCTTGATCATTTTGAAGCGCGATTTCTTTTAGGGCTTAAATATTGCAACGTATCACAGACACTGTTAACATGTAGGACCGTGTATCTCAGATTTAACATTGTTAAACGATCCCTTTATAGGGATCCGCTAACTTTGTCTCATAAACAAAATCCTGGACTTAGCTCATGTTGCAATGATAAACATCTATCTTTAGGTTTTTCAGGGACCCCATCAAGCCGATCACCTGTCTGATTATCAAGATATCTATGATATCCTAAAGAATCCCATGTACTTTATATATTTTGTTGGAAATGGAAATAAACGAAATGAAATGAAAATGAAATGATTGGAAATCGAAATCAAATTTTGCGTTTGCCAAACAGGTTTTCATAACACTAAATTCTATTGGGGAAAACGAGTATGGTAGAACCGGTCACTCAAAGATTTTTTACTTTTTTGAGGCACTTCTTGATCCTTTTGAAGCGCAATTCTTTAGGGCTTCAATATTATACCATATTACAGACACTGATAACACGTAGGGCCGTGCATCTCAGATAAAAACGAAGGTAAAAACAAATACAGGTTTTCACACATTAAAGAAAATGAGTAATTTTTTAAGTTTTTGATTTCGGTAAAAAAAAAAAAAAAATCGGTTTCATTTTACACACAAGTGCGCCAACACACATACATACACACGCACGCACATGTTAATTCCAACACATTAGTGTTTTGCCTAATTGCCTATAAACATAAAGGCCTGGATCATACAAAATGACAGTATAACAAACTACAAAGTAAATTATATTTATTTTATTACAAAGAAAGCAGTACGGCATGTATGTGAAGTCCTGACATTCTGTTACAAACTCAAAACTTATAAAACAGTGAAAAGATAGATAAGTAAATGAATAAATGAATGGAATAAAGATTTAGGTGTGACGTTTGTTCTATTAAAACAATCATCTTATAACAAATTAGTTGTTAGGTTTTCTTTGTGTCTTTTCTGCTATATTCTAGCAGGTGTCCCCGGGACCCACTCCACCTGAACCCGCCACTGGACCTACCTACTCTAGTACAATGAACCCTAGAAATCCATAATATGTTACAAGATAGATAAACAAAACAGATTTTGTCGCGATATAAAGTTATTAGGTATTTCATGGTGACAAGTTTTATTTTTTCAACACTATCGCAACTACATTTGAGAATCAACTCAAGACTCAAGGGCAATATTGATTTCAATGCCTTTTGGTATGTCACATAGTGGTCAAGTTCGGATCACTTAAAGGGACTCGGTAACTTTGTTCAGATGAGAGATAGATAGTGGTGCTAAGATAGTGACTTCAATGCTAGATGTATAATTAAAGATAATCTGACAATCTGAGTGAAAACAGATCATTATTCATGGTAAATATTGGGAATAACTGATCTGATCGATTCTTTAATTCTCCCAACTATATTATTACAATTTAATTACATTTTATGTGAATGTAAATCGTCACAAAGCAGTAAAATGGCTCTACACTCTATTCCAGACATTTAAGTGTTGTCAAATTGTTTATAGCCTGTTTCATGTCTTTTTTTTTAATGGAAAAACGGTTGGGAACATTAAAAAATGGTTGGGAGAATTTACTGTTAATAACGGTTAAAGGGTGTCATACATCAACTCCTTCAAAGAAAACCATAGATATCTTTGTGGTTTGAGAATTTTTTCTGGATTTTTTGCCTGTCAGAGGGTTAGTACAGTAAAAGGAATATAGTAAGTAACATTTTACACACACAAATTAAGCAATTTTTTTCATCAACCTTTGATAATGTTACCAAGTCACTTTAAACATTACGCCATTGTAATATTTCCACATTTCGAAAGATGACAAACAAGGCCATGGAAATTGCCTTAGGTTGATTTTTTTTTAAATTAGTTACGAATTTTTAACAATCGTGTTTTTCGTGTAGCTCCAATTTTTTTTGAGGATTTCTACAGTACTATATATTTACGTTTGACACTCCAAAAAAACGTTAGACTCAATCTACATCCTCGCCCCTAAAGATAGTCAGCTTCCAAGAAGAAGAGCCCTACTTTGTGAAAATAATAATTGAAATTAACAACAGTCTGTTATTCATAAAGTAATCACACATTCTGATGTGGTTGTTGTTTCGTATGGTTTCAGTCGCAATTGCACCCAAACAAAAATAAGCGTGGGGCTACAAGCCCTAGAAAAGACACTACAAATTACTCTTTTGTTATGTAACTGGTGAAACCCCTGAGATGTCGCCCCTCGATTTCTTATTAGGTAACATACAAGACTGACCCTCGTCATAGCTGTGGAAAGCACGTACAATATACGAAAGTCCCGGCCTTATCAATATCAGACACGAAAGGAGGTCAGTTTCCAAGAAACCGCGAAAAATGGTCAATTTGCGGATTTGCCTTGGCTTATTTACACTGTCAATGATTGAACAAAATGCCATGGGACTGTCGCTGAAAAGGAAGGGCTTTTTGTAATGAAGATGAAGTTGAGTTCTGGTCATGCGATTGCATTGTGAAAGAAACGGTGTGGAATCGACCAGAAAATGTTGATCATCTAGCATATAAGAATTTGTGTGTATTGCAAGGTCTTGGAATCATCAAAATGATAAGAAATTTGGCCAAGTCTTGGTAAGGTTACAAGCACTGTACACAGAAAGTTGTATTTGGGACTACACGAAAACCTGGCATAAAAATCATACCCTGGAGTTTTACGATGTTACATGACATATTTAGAATATGAAAGCATTTGAAGAGCCATGCTTTTCAGGGAACATGTCTTATCCGATGTTCTTCCACACTGCATAATAAGAATGATAACGCTCACAAATTATTTTTCACCTCCTGCCAGAACTCAACCTTCTCTTTAAATTGCACTGATTTCGGGTATTATTCTGCCAGGAGAAACAAAGTTGGTACTGTGATATCAGCTCAGTGCATCGGAAATGATTTTGTTTCGGGTTGAGTTTGAGATCTGGTTTTAGCTGTGGAGTTGGTGGGTGGGGTTATCCAGGAAAATGTGGAATATACTTAATATGATTTTAGGAATTATGTCCGTGAAAATGAGACCCGCAACTGTTGCCATTCTGATTCACCGATTCTCAACATAATGCAGGTATTCAGTAAAGACCGGAAGTTTACCATTTCCACCTAGGCTTATATAGTAGGGGCATGGACCTACTACATGGTAGGGGTCAGGTGCTTTTAATGATTGGATAGATAAAAGAAGTGTCACCATTTACAAACAGAAAATGGATTGAAATTGGCTTCCTCGTCACAAGTATCTTAAAGGGTTAGTTGAGTTCTGTTTTCAGATCGTAAATGCCTTCAAAGTGCATGGTTATTGCTCTTATTCTTATCTATTACGTTTATAGTGCCCTTTTAGAACTTACATTTGCTAAGAAGGTCATTTTAGACCCCAAAATGGGTGAAATTTAGCCAATATGATTATTCCAATTCAGCTCCACTTAAAAAAAAAATACGGTGACTGTTAATTAATTAATTAATCAATAAAAACAATACATGGACCGGCTGATTGAGCGTAATACTAATTATAACCAATAACGAAAAAGCCAACATCGACATTGGCTGAAATACAACGTAAAAGGCGTTATTTTTTATTTTTTCAACGGCTTTCAACGGCTGGTTCAAAGGATCTAGTATTTGTGGTGGTACAAATGTGTTGGAAATCGTTATATTCATGGATATTTCAGCCGTCTCAGAAGTCTGATCCCATTTTGATCAAACAAAGATTATTGTGTTATTTTAATTGTATGTTCTTTTAAATTTGACACTCAATTTTTCATTATCTCACAATTTTTTGTGTAGCGCCCTCTGCAACAGAACTCAACATTCCCTTTAAGTTTTCATTCCTAGAAACCTAATGTTAGTAATTCAAACAATTAACCGATCATAACTAACAAGAACCCCTCCCCCTTCCGAGTCCAACGCTCTTTTGTGTTTCTTTGTGAATTTCAATTTCATTGCCAAATACCATTAAAC
>BEXV01000851.1:19506-33626 GCA_003118195.1 Hemicentrotus pulcherrimus | reverse complement strand
CCCCCCCCCCTCCTCTCTCTGTTTACATCTATTTTGTGTCTCTGTGTCCCAGGTCAGTTTAAAAGCATTCTTCATACATACAATGTCTGTTGATCGCCTGTTATTGTGTCGAGAGTTTAAAAGGGAAGACCCCCTGTGATTAAAAAAAAACAAAATACAAACTTCTATGAGGCCTGCACAATACCACGTATCCTTCGAAAGGCGTGGGGCACAACCGACGTAAATAGATGCTTACTCGGAAATGAATGAATGGGACTGTGTACAATGAATTGCACTTCTATTGTCTGTACGGCACTCACGGGACCTGGAACATGTCATGGACAGTCCTACTCTCAGACCGGTCGGGTCTATTTTGAGAAAGTGGATCAATATATATCGATCGAATGCAAACAGGGTGTGAAGAACCAACTCTTGATTTCGACTTGTGATCAATAGTCATGGTATATGTACTTATTCAGCATAAAAAATGATGATAGTCACATGATTCTCGAATAAAGTCTCATACGGTGAAAAAATCGTTAAAAATTCATTTTTGTTTAAACGAAAAGCACATCCATGCACCCGACGTACGTTATTACTAGCTTTTTTATTGGAACCCTCATGTCTCATTGACTTTTGAAAGTTCACCCAACGTAATTTGATCAAAATAGGTTGCAAGCTCGCCATGGGTTATAATACACATGTGAAACAAGTCGAAGTTTGGGCTCCGTTAGCCAAGCGATTGTATGGTTTTTAGGTTAAGCACACGAAGGATAAGAAGCATGAATTATAATAGATCAGTTCTTATCTGTTCATTATGTCCATTTCATCCAACCCCCCACCGTAATTTTTCCATTTAAGATAGGCCGCAAATTTGGAAAGCAAAAACATGAATATTCATGATCGCCATGGACTATTCGGTTACTTGCAGAGGGGCGCAATTATTGTGCACCACATCAAACTCCTCTGCTTTAAGTCAAGTATTTTATTGTATTATGTAGTTTGGTAGGTTTATCTTAATAACTGTTTAATCATCAGATATCAATGATAGTTTAAAGATATGGAAAATGTTCTTGTCTTTCATATTTAGCAAAGCAATCTCACATACATATTCACTTCCAAGTGTCGTCTAATCCGCCGATTGTCGTCTGCTATATACGTCCAGCGAGCGAAAATGAGACAACCGGAGCAATTTGCGATTTGTATCTATACTCATGGCATATGTACTTATCCAGCATGAAATAACATGATTGTCACATCGTCATTCTCGAATGATGTGTCGTCAGTGTGACGCTAAAACTTGTTAGCAAAAAAATGATTGTGTCTTATGTATTATAGGCCCCGTCTTTTAAACAGTTTCGATTAAACGCAACAAGTCATAAGGGATAGGAGACTGGAAACTTGCGATTTATTTAAGGACTTGCGATTGATTCAGACAAATCGCAACTCTCTATAAAACGAGGCCCTGCTAATACATATCTCATTTCTGTCAATCTTCCCTGCTCATTTTTAGTATAAGTTAAAAGAGTTCACCACTTAGTATATTGCTTTGGAGAATATAACAAAATAAACCGAACAAAAAAAATAATAAAAATAAAGAAAACAATGCTGAAAATCACTAAATTAGATGGTTAATTATATAACAATGGAGAAACCAATCATAATCCTCATTGATATAATAGCCGATTTATCATCAAAACATATATGAAAAACATCAAAAATAACCAGAAGCGCTCATTGAAATTAAAACAAAATTGCAGGCCTTAGTGCTGGGTTTCATAGTTGTAGTTTGGAATTCATTCACACTATACAAGGCTGTATGTCCCTGGTACAATGTATAACTATTCACTATATTACAAGGCTAATAAAAAGCCATTGGTAATTTTGGGATCAAATTGACTAAAACATTACGTCGAAAAAGGCCGATATCATGTGTATCATATCTGTTTGTGTTTTTCCCGATACATCGGTGGTTAACCAAAATCAGGCAGACACAATTTTGTTTGTCTCGTTTTGTCTGCACATCTCCTTCCCCTTGACAGAAATTTGACTTCAATCTTAATCCGTTATTCTACAGTTCTACCACACATATACCATTTGAAGCTAACCGCACTATGACGACTGATATAAATGATGGAATAGTAATAACTAGAGCGGATACATTTCCCCCAGTATTACTGGATTTTGTGACTCCCTTTAAGCACCTGTTCCATTTTTGAAATAGTTCCTAACCGATTACCTGAGATTTATTGGTTTCTGAGTAGATTAGGCTGGCCTCCGATTCAAAAGTTCACACTCATGCCCTGATTTTTATTTCCATTTTTGGAGTGGCACGAGGCCAGGATTTAATGTGACAAAGCGACAATAAAGGCTAACGAACTGAAACGAAAATCACATCACATTAGTTTTGCCTTTTCAGTTTAAAAAAAAAGGTATACTCACACATCTAAAGGGTAAATCCCCACTTGAAGGGGTCGAGGAATTACTAGGTAATGTCATGCAGACTAACACTTTGAACATTGCTAGATTCAGCCTTTATAGTGTTAAATCCAGCATATTCGTTTTCGTAAATCAGTATAAATTATAAATAAATGTTGAGTGTTATTCAGATTGCGACATTCTGTTCCTATGTGTACTGTAATGTTATTAGATGAAGCATTTATACAACCACACATTTCTTTCGGAATGAAGGTGTGGGGGAAGCACTTATAAGATTAATTTAAGAAGCATATCGTATTCTTAGAAAAATATAATGGCAGTTCGTGCTATAATATTTAGTTTAGGGGAGAACTCAAACAACTCGACTATTTGGAGGATTGCGAATCCTTAATGTGTATAATTAATTTGTATGATTTATCAATTTTCTACTTTCATGTTTGATCGAGTTTATCACAATTTGCCTCATATTTTAATAGAATACAGTGGCATTACAGAGCAAAGCTATTCCACAAGACAAAAAGAAGGTGGAGAGTAAACGTCTTCCAAAATTTAGAATGACACGATGTCAATTTTCATTGCCTTTTGTGGGAAGTGAATTTCGAAAAAAAGATTAACTATTATTACCTAAATGTCAGATTAACAAGGTATAGAAATAGGTTTCGGAATTCTGTTTTAGCACACGAGAGAGGCGGAATAAGACGAAGGATTAATATTTTTAAAAATAGAGCAGTGTGTAACAGGGAGTCATGGGATGAATTACGTAAGTGGTTTTGCGTTTAAGTTAAAGGGTCTATTATGTTCTTGATTTTATTGTAATAAATCCACAGTTTGTTGTATTTTTATTTCTTAAAGGCCATTTGCCATACTTCATATACTCTCATATGAGCCATACCGTCCCCTATCCATTGAAGAACCCATACCCCCCAAATTGCCATTGGTTTGCAGAATTCAGATTTGTAAAATACATAGTTATATCGATTATAATCATCAACCCGCTGACCTGATGATATCACAATTTGGTTATGCTCTAGTTCATAGTAAGCGTATTCCAAATTCATGGATGACCGGGCGAATCGGATAGACAAGCAGACGAGACGTTTGAACCTCATTACATGTACTGATGTCGCGCCAAATTTTTATTGTGGCGTGGAATTGACTCATTTGTGGCTTCATAATTCGGTCATTGGATTTTTTTTTTCTTCTCTTTTTGTGTGTGTAGAATTACCAGAGAGTATTCCCACTGGCTCATCTTCTTCATGTTGCTACTCCTATAAACATGGTACAGTGTGGTACTAAGGTATCTCAAAAGAATTTGATCTATATCACGTATTCCTGAGACACTGAGACAAAGAGAAAGACAGAGAAAGAGCGAAACAGAGAGAGAGATAGAGAGAAAGAAGAATAAGAAGAGAGAGAGAAGAGGGAGAGGGAGGAAGACAAAGAGAACGAGAGATAGGGAGAGGATCATTAATTTTGTACCATGCCGCGCCCAAGGACTGCAAGAAAGGACGCATGTTTATCTCTATTGCAGGAAGAATCCGGTTGATGCTGAATCAATTGAAAATATTTTTGGTAGGCAATAGATTTAATCCGAATGCTGAATAGCATCCAGGAAAAAAAAGATTAGTAGGCCTTTAGTAATTGAAATACGTCTCTATAGAACACGTGGTGCAAATATATATTAGGGCACCACCCCACCCCTCCCCAGATAAGGGAAGGATATCATTCCATCCATCTGTTTATCAATGCTTTATGTTTACTGCACTGAAGTAGGCCTACATGAAAAATGACAAACCCAAGTTACACTTCTAACTTTTCCAAGAAGAAAATGGCTTTGCAAATCTATACTATGGTGGCAAATATATTTTTTCGCGCCGGTTATGCTGTCATGGCGCCGAGCGGGATTATAGTTGCGGTGTGTGAGCCATTGGTTTGGAAAGCTGCCCGTATCTACTCAGAAGTCATCCCCGATTGTGTCGTTCAGTTGCAGAATTCCTGGTTCTACCCGTGACTGAAATACAGACCCATACTGCCCATAATGATTTTATCTATATTGCACAACAAAGGGAAATTCAAGGTGCCAAAGGCTCTAAAGCACTGTTATTTCCCTGGCTTTAGCCAATCTGCATAAGAGCATCCAAGAAGTAAATTCCTACCAGGTACCCATTAACTGCCCCTGTGCGGAGAGTGACACATGTAGCTAAACGTCTTGACAAATGGTGTTTTTTTTTTAAGGAGTGAAACTTAGCTAAAACAACGCCTCCCATCTCCCTGAATATAATAATGACAATTTGTTTAAGGAAACAGATTTGATGCCCTTATGCCGTCTGCCCTTTATAACCAAGACCTTCGGATAGGACTGAAAAGCCGTATTGGTCCAGTAGCTGCTTATGCATAAGCGAGTACTAGTTTCCTTAGCATTCAGGTCCAAGAAATCACGTATTTTGGCAATGAGAGGATATTTATTTGCCCCATCGATATGAAAGGAGCAGTTCTGATCTCCGATCTCTGAACTCGGCGTTGTGGCGTGTGCCTGTAATCCAGTGGAAGTTACAAAAACTGAGTCACGTCTTTCGGATGGTGACGTTAAAAGTCGGTCCCCAGACGTAAATAATCATATCTGATTGATACACGTCTGTAAAAACCCAAATACACACACACACACACACGCACTCTGATTGGCTGTGTTAGTGCCGTCACGTGACAATCAACTCGCACAGCGGCCCCACGCTCCATTTCAGTTTTAATGTTAACAAATTCACCTGTTTCAAAACGTTAGCTCCAACCTGTTAGTATCTTCTTCTAATAATGGAACTCGTATATGTGTCTCTATTTAGCCATAGGTCATATAAAATTAAAAAATATTTAGAGGAAAACAAAACAGCATTAATGGAAAACAACTCTAAAAGAAAGCAGAAAAACAAAGGAGCAGACCGGCGAAAGTATAAACGAAATCTGACAAAATGCGAGAAAGTTATAAAACTCTAAAGTTGTAATCACTATACAGATGGAAACTTCACATTTGCTGAATCGGTAATGTCACCGTGATGTAATGCCAGACAACACACACAATGACTCAAATGTATTTCTTTTGATATGTGTAACTCGAGATGGTCTTTTCTTTTAAGAGGACCTGTCATCATATACTCTCCATGATATATTTTGAATAATGCCAAAGGTGAAGGTACTTGGGGAAAACTAGTAATATTTTGATCGCGATAAACTTGAAAGTTATCCGCGCCTACGTCACGATTCACTGACCAAATTACAAATTTGAGATTTGCATATAATTATGTAGTGATCTCATATCTTACACCTTCATAACTTTCTATTTATTTGTCCAATTTATTTTACATTTTTGCCATTCTGTTTCTCTGGTTTTACTGCTGTCATTCAAGTGAATTTATTGTGGGTTGGATTGCCTATATTTTAAAGTCTACAAATTTGTATTCATTTTGTACTCTTGAAGATTATTTTACCACTCATCCCCATATTGGATTTCCTGCGATCTGACAACAGTCAAGTCAAAGGAATTCAGGCATGACTTCATGTAATTATGCATTTCTGCGGAATCAAAGTGCGTTGGTTGACCACCGACTTGGCAGGAATCGGTAACCGTCAGCTGATGAAATGAAATGAAAATAGGAGCCATGGTGTCGGTACTGAAATTTCGTAGATTATTAGGTGGTGTGATTTCATTTCCCATTATAGGAGGATCTTTGAGAATGACATGCTGACGGATGATGCATTGAAAGTTGTTTTGCTAATATCACTCGGGTAAATGCATTTACATTGCAGATGAGATTCAGGATCACAAAGAATAATATGTCACACTAAACCACCATGTAAACCTTGATCTGTCCACTCGATTTGTAGATGTAACTGGACCTGTCCTTTTCATAACATACATTTCCACCCCCGAGAATTTCGGAATTCCCAATATTTTGGCAGCCTCCACCTCAAATTAAAGGTACTATAACCCTTTTGCAGCCAACATCAAATATGTAGAACTTTGCAGGTATTTTGAATATGTCATTTATGTCATATCTGTGAAATTTAAACGTTAACACTGTCCTGGTATTCAAATTATGCAAAGAAACCCATTTTCTTTCTAGATTTCACTGTCAGTCACTATTGAGTGACTGGCTGACTTTTTTTTTTGTAATAGCATTACATTAAAAGAACTGTAAAGGGTACATGAGCGTTTGCCTTCATCAATAAGCCACTTCTTGTAATGGCCAAAATTAAACTGATGGAATCTTAGCACAGCACAAAAACGCACGGCCATTCGATACAAGGGTTTGAAAATCTGATTATTTAATAAAAAGACTGCATTTCTAAAGTCGATTCGACAACTAACGGTCGTTATTTTCCCACAAACAGACATTTTCACGCCCTTCCATTTTGAGGGAAGTTCTAAATTGTCTTTCAAATGCAGTTGGAATTTAACCTTTTCATTTAAATGCAGTTGGAATTTAACCTTTTCATTTTTTGGACTGCAAATGATACATAGTACCTTTAAGGTAATAGTAAACAAATATTCGGGCGATGAGATGGTCTATATTTATTTTATTTTGTTCAAATCTTATTTAGTAGATTTTATGTAAAGAGTGTTTGTTTTTTTAAATCGTAATTCGTAATCAGAATTCGTCAAGGGTCGTCAGATCCATGTTTACAACCGGTGGAAACAACCACCGGTAGAATTCAAGATTGAAAAGGTCAACATAAACAGCAAAATCTTTCGAGTTTTGCTCGATGATCGTTTTTAACCTTGCCTTTAGATTTTTTTGCTTACAAGCCTTCAATATCTTTTATTCAATTGTCAAAGAAGTGCTTTGTGAAAACTAGGTTTTATTTGAGTTGTTACCGAGAAGTTGGTCATGGTCGTTAACACTTTTTTTTATATTATTTTGTATGTGTCGGATTGCCGGATAGGATAGATGCTCTGTGATTCAACGTTGCTCTAGAATATTGGCGAGAGCTTTGGCCCCTCCCCAATCCTATTATAATTATTGTTTTTCCTTTGTATAAACCGTTATTAGTTTGATGGGAAAGCAATAATGGGTGACAACCAATATAGTTCCCACCACTTTTTAGCGATACTTGTTGACAAAAGATGATCTATATTAAAGATAGCAACCCCCCCCCCCGAATTTATAATGTTGATATGAAGGCAAAGATTATAATCGCTTTAATCTTTTAATTGTCGATGAATGATTGAATGGAAGAGAAAGCAATCAGGCATGTCAAACTGAGGGTTCTAACAAAGATCGCTGACCTGAGGAGCTATACGCATTAACAATTTATGGGGAAAATTACCCTCAACCGTCCATAATTGTGACGAAAGTGGATCAAATTGATACAGTTTTGATCAGAGCTATTAATGGTTTGTAGATTTGGGAGAAAGAGCGATGCTAAACCAGGCTATGTAATTGGTTACCTTACAAGCATGCCATACATGGTTTAGGCATCTCTAGTAAGTCCATGGTTTAGGGCAGAGAAAGAGAGGGTGAGAGAAGGAATAATGGTGTAAATTGTGGGCTTGATATATAGGGGCAGAGATGAGGGTGGGAGTGGGAAGGGCCAGGTGAGAGAGGGGGGGGGAGCAAGGGAGAAAGAGAGAGAATAAGGGAATCGGGGTAGATAAAGAGGGGGTAATACAGTGTGTGTGTGCGTGTGTTTGACAGACAGAGACAAGAGAGAGCAAAATAGGGATAGAGAGAGAAAAGAGAGAGAGAGAGAGTGAGAAAGAGAAAGCATGTTTGAGGGTGTTTGTGTGTGTGTGTTAAAAAACAGAGAGAGATAAAAGGAAGTGTGAAGAGGAAGAAATGGGAGGAGAGACTCGGAGACAACCCCAGACAAAGAGAGAGAAGAAGGCGAGAGAGAAAGGAGACCGCCATTTTGTCTGGAAGCAAAGCTGTGGTATGCGCAGACTGTACAGCATTTCTCATCGAATTCACCTTTCACACCTATCCCTAGTAACCAGAAAATAAAACGTATATTATTATCCCTCATCTTAATGATATGCGGCCCAGTGTGGTTGAGTGGGTGGAGCCCTTCCTCTCTCTCTCTTTCTCTCAGTCATTCCCTTTTTCTACTTCAATTTCGTCTTCCAAAGACTGGGAAAATATTTGGTTTAGTTGCCTTGGCAACCATGACGCAGACGGACCCGATTTCTTGGAAAACACTCACCGTGGCATTCGACGTGAATTAAAATGGTGGTTCGCCTAGCTGGACTGTTTTGTCCTTTTCCTCCCTGTCTCTTCTTCTCTCTTCATCCTTATTAACATTCTCTGCCGTGCCTTATCACTGGCGGAAAATATTCAAGGGAATACAAAAGATTTCTTTTCTTTCTTTCTTTTTGGCTGTGGAAAATTGTCTCATATAGGTTATAATATACAATATATCACAAATACAGCATTGCAAGTCTCGTGCAAGTTGATTGTAGGAAGAAAAAAAATTACGCACACAAAGGCCTACATGTTTTATAAAACAGATTTGAAGGGGTTTTGAGGACTCTGGTAGAGATGATGCATTTCTATTAAAGAACCTGTCAGGAAGTTAATCTGGCTTGTTTATCATAAATAAAGCTGATAAAATGAAAATAGATTGATTTTAAAATTATAAAAGCGCAAAAAGGTACATTCCATAATCGTGCTTTAGTGGGACCATGTATTTACCTACACGCCCAACAACTAATTCAAATATATCTTTAAAACTTCTCACTCTTCATGACGATTTATTATCAAAATTATTCAGAAAACAGAAAATTATTTAACTTTGGCAATTTTGGCGACTTTTTTTAAGGTGGGGGTTGGGGGATTTACAGTGGAGACAGAAGATAGGATACGGATTCATACAAATCTATGGAAACTACATAATGCAGGCATAGGTATAAAAACGTTCTCATATTTCCGTGTTTTATAATGAGTTTCTTCTTTTCTGTTAATAATTTGTCACTTTTCAAATGAGGAAGAAATGTCACTGAAGAACTGTGTGGCATTTTATTTTTGTTCTCGATTTATTTTTATTTTTTCAAAGGTATTCATGGATGCACTTTGGAAAAGTTTGAATCATAAATAGTGCTGAATAATAGTGACCAATCCTTAACGGGTCAATATTCTGTAAATGTGTATTATGAATTATAAAAGCAGATTAGTAACATAGTACTTTTCGTAGTATTTTTGTCCAAGCAAATGACTCGAGATGCAAGAATCGCGGACTCGAGCCCCGACACGGCACCAACATGTCCCTTGGCAAGATTGCAATCTAAAATGGCCATTCTCCAGCCGGGTTGGAATACCCTCTGTGCGCACCGGAATATACATAAAGACACAGTGATACCATGGAGATAAAAGAAGAGAGCGGTGCATAGTTATGAGCACTACAATAATAAGCGAATTGTTATTACCATCAACATCATCATCATCCTTTTAAAGATAAAGTTGAGTTCTGGTCATGGGATTGCATTGTGAGAGAAACGGTGTGGAATCTATCAGAAAAGATTAATCATCTATTATATAAGTATTCGTGTGTATTGCAAGGTTCTGGAATCATCAAAATGATAAAAAAAAAATTGGCCAAATCTTGGCAAAGTTACAAGCACTATACACAGAATGATGTACATGGGACTACACGTGCACGTGGCGAAAAAAAAACCTCCCCCGATGTTAACGTATTTTATGTCATATTTAGAATATGAAGGCATTTGAAGGGCCATGCTTTTCAAGGAACATGTTTAATTTGATGTTCTTCCACCCTTGCATAATAACAATGATAACGCTCACAAATTTTGTTTTACCTCTTCCCAGAACTCAACCTTCTCTTTAAATTGATGTGGGTCAGAGTTTTAAACTTCAATCCTACATAGTTATATGTGTTGCGAAGATATTGGTTGTGTTACGTTTGGCATTGCCCATTAGCTCATTTCTTTTTATATTTCCCCTTGTTATTAGTTTCTAAAATCTTTTTTTAAACATGTTATCTATTCCCCTATAAGAGCGCCATGTACCCCTCCCCCCCCCCCTTCTCAGCTGCTATCGACTCAAGCATTCTTGCTTATGATAGTTGGCCTCTGCATTTATATTGATTATTTTTTTACTTACCTCCATACTTTCAAGCTTTCAATTATGCATTTTTATGTGTGTGTATTTAAGTTGTCACTCTTTATGTAAATCAACTATATTATATACTATCATTGTTATTTGAATGTTTTATATTTGATTTATCAATAAATGCAGAAACATCTGCTAAAAACATATTTTTTAAAACATCCTTATTTCTACCATGTCTACATTTATATCATTTTGCAATTATCCCAATCTCGAAATATCGCCATGTCATTGTATCGAACAGAAAGCAGGACAACGGTATGTTTGCGATTCGTAATAGACGTCATAGACTCTGAAGAAGAAAAAAAAAAGGCGGTCAATGTCAATGTCAGGAGAAAGACCATTCTATAAAGCAAGATGCGGTCACTTTATTTCAAGACTATTAACGCAATACATTCCAAGCAAAACCACTATTGTGTCATAGATTCTGCAAACTTTGTCTGGCCTTTCTTTACTTAACGTCATCCAACCAGTGGGAGAAATTGGGCGAAGTCACATAGCTTACTCAGTGACTCACGCTCCGTGTAAATGGCTCCTTCTTTTCTTTATCTTTGCGCGCAAAAAAAAACTTTCAACAAATCACGTATTGGGCGCATCGAAACGATATCGTCTGATCAATGATTTCGTTTATTTGTTTAAATGACTGTAATGAAGTCCGTTTATGGTAATATGCTAAGGGTCGATCATATTTTGATCCTGGCAGTATGAGATGTCAAACGGAAATCATTAAAAAAAAGCAATCGTTGAATCCAAATCCACAATGTAAAGGAAAGGAATTACACAATGAGATATGCATAAAAAAAGGAGAAAATATCTCATAATGGTGACTTTTGTGAGCTGATCTAGCTGATAGTTTTAAATTCAATTCTAAATTTATGACACATATAATACAATATTTGCAACTTAAGAATTGAAGAAATGGACAAGAGATATTGACAATGAAGCAAAGGAAGGCGAAAATAAGTATAAGAAAAGAGAATAAGATCATAAGTAAAAGAAATAAAGGATGAGGATTTTAATCCAAGAATCAAATTCACTCATCATTTGTAAATGAATCGCTACTTGAAGTTGCCAGCGTTGAGGTTAATTATTAAGAATTAATATCATGTATCAAAATAATCAAATCACTTGTATTGATTGTTAAATGAACAAAATGTCGATTACAATCATAAAAATATAACAAAAGGTTTTGAGGACTTTAGAAATCAATGCTACTTTATTTCGCCATTTGGTGTAAGAGAATCGATTTGTCATCCAGACCGATTGCGTGGGACGGTATAGCCATATCGTGAGAATTATATTTGTTCTTATAATCATGGAATATGACTATATATATTTCGAGAAATACACGAACTTTTCGTTAATACTCATAAAGGATTTTGAAGAAAAAGTCGAATACCATACAAAAGAGGATGTGGGAATGCCACAACAAGTCGCCATTATATGAAGAACAAAATTAGAATGGAGAATACATTTCCTCTGAGGCGAGAAAAATGCTATTTTGGGGCGTACAAATCTTTCTATTTTCATAGTTTTCTCAATAAATGTATTTTAATCAGTGAATATCGACTTCAAATAGATGATAGGCTATAAGACCATGAAAACCGAAACAGAGTAAAAAGAAAAGAAGACGGAAGTCACAAGAAAAGAGATGATGAACGAGACTCGAGACAAAGGACATTTTTAGAAATGTTTCTCAGAATCATTGCAAGCAATATATTTCTTTTAAATACTGGTATCGCCTTGGAATGCTTTTGCAGCTTTTTTAATCTTTTGGATTGAATTCCTCTATATCAGGAACTTTTTCATTATGTGACATGTATATATAATATATTCAATAAGAATGGCAATAAGAGAATAATGAGAATAAGAGAAAAAACAAAGTTTCACGTTACTGTCCTCCTTTTGTAAATAATTATTGGCGAGTGCTGATTTTTTGTTTGTTACCCTTTGGAAAATCACCCCCTCCCTTCCCTTGGTGGGTAATTTTCCGGGGGTTATTGTCATTCAGGGGTAGATTTCCGTGGGTGATTGTCCAGGGGGTATATTGTCCTGGTGCGTTTTAGATGTACTTGAATACCCAGCCCGCACTGATTAAAAACATAATCTGAAGAATAAAGATATCGAAGAAATTTGGAGACGTATTTCTGTTGGGTGTATAATTGTATGCCAATAATCCGTTAGATCAATAGTAGCGGGCTTATTACGAGCAATACTAACCACGTTCACTATTAACGATCAATACACGATTATTTATGTTTACCTGGAAAAGGAAAGACTTTTATTCTTGTCGTGTTATAGTGTTGTAATTTATTCCTGTCTTTTACATTTCCCCCTTTTCTCCTCTGTTTGTTGCGCTATTGTATCATGATAATTCTGGAATCTAGAAGGTTCACTCTGCCAAATGTAACGACTTCCAGGAATTCTGAGATAAACTACAATGGTTATTTACTTTTCAAATTATTAGAAAAATAGACTCTATCTATAGACATGAATATGACTGTAAATGAACATACATCATGGTTCATTACCCAATATCCGTGTTATATGTATACGGATTACTATCTCCCCCTCTTATTTGTTTTCTATTTAACACGGATAAAATGACAACCGGGTTTGTTAACCAGTTAGCAGAACAAACGATAGAGACCTTTAAATAAAAAAGAATATATATAAAAAAGGTCCTTCTTCTCAAATCATTCTCGTTCTTATGTCTGCTCTGGGGAAGAAGCATCCAGTTGAAAAATCCCGTGAAAATACCCAATCTCACCCAGAATTTCATGTGATTATCCGCTTTGTTTGGTTCGTGTTTCAATCATTGATTTGTGTAGCGTTTGTAATAAACCATGCATTTTTAACTGTGATGAATCCAGGGGAAAGACCCCGCGCGCACGGGTAGATGTGTTTCAGTGACGTCATCACAGTCTTGAGTCATCCTCATTCACAAACCGGTGGCAGAATAGTTGCGGTTGCATACCATCACGTTCCCAATCGCTCTTAATTTGTGTTCTCTCTGTATTTGTTATCCGTTTTCATTTCACAGTAAATGATGGTTCTATACCGATGGTTCCTTTGTTAGCCGTGTCTGAATCCCGAGTAGTCTCCCCTTTTTCGAACGCTTCTTTAAATCCCTTCATAGAAAAGAAGTTCAAAGTCGTGTGTCTTTTGGGGAATGGGGAATAATTAGAAACCGCATGTAGTGACCGTATATTGTAACAGCGGTGTATACCATGGAGTATATTTGTAAGAGTAAAGTCCATTGATCAAAGTTCATGAAAAGGGTAGGTTCCCCCAATGATTATGAACATGATCTAACAGTGATTAACTTCTTGCTGAAGATCCGTATTTATAATTCAATTGTCTTTCATGAGGTGTTGTTGCTGGTAGTTGTTTCTTCATATTTGAATAAAAATACTTTTAAGAATTCGACTTGAAAGCAGTTACAATAGTCCAATTATCTTTTTCGGATTGTACCATACATTATTGCCATGTTTGCTCTGAAGGTTTTATTTTCTTAAAGATGAAGTTGAGTAGTGGTCATGCGATTGCATTGTGAAAGAAACGGTGTGGAATCGACCAGAAAAGGTTGAT
>BEXV01000850.1:143044-158378 GCA_003118195.1 Hemicentrotus pulcherrimus | reverse complement strand
CCCCCCCCCCCCCCCCCCCAAGGACGAACATAGAGTGGGAGAAGTAAAACAACTTTCACCACCCCACTCTCTTGTATTTTGAATTACATACTGGTCTAGTTCTTGATCCGTTCACTGTGTACACTATATGGAGGCCTACGTAGAATTCCCTAGCTTGCACCTGTAGTTGTAATTATTTTTGTATTTAATTGTTTGCTCATTTATGTATTATATATATATGTATATTACTTTTGTTTGTTAAACGCTTTGAGAACCCACTCTGAATTAAAACAATATCATAATAATAATTATCATTATTTTACCAGGTAATCGAACGTACGCTATAAACGCAGACAGGACTGATGACAAATCAACCTCATCCACTTCTCAGCCAAGCATAACGAGGGTAAGTTTGATTTATATGTTTTGTTTGTTTGATTGTTTGTTCATTTGTTTGTGCGATTATTCGATTTTCGACGTGAAATTGAAATACTACAATTTACATTGTGGAATATGGAAGAAACAGGGTCTATAAATGCAAACAATTTCTTTTTATAAAGCTCTTTGTTTATGATTTAACGGCGTATGCATAGATAGATCGGGGGAGGGGGGGTCCAAAACGGGGAAAAAAGAAGCATTTTTAAAGGAATAGAAAAGACGTTCCTTTCATTTCGGACCTCGGGAATGCCGACAGGTTTTGATGGGAATAAATTTGTTAGACCAATTTTTCCTCCTCAATCCCTGTATCCCCTGGTGCATGCGCCCTTTGGAAATATGGGAGGGGGGGGGAGGGGAGAAAACTGTTGGCAATTAATAATTGCACGGGGTTGTTCATAAAGTCAGGGGCTTTGCGTTTTCTTCTTTTCTACTTGTCTATACGATTCCTCGCGAATGGCAGCGCCGCCGAGGCTCCGACCGAACACCGAACGTCGCCGAGCTCCTCTCCAAGGTCCCCCCGTCGACTGCCAAAAAACCCAGCGATAAGAAGACCCTGTACGAGCAGTTGAAGTCACAGGGGCTTCACAATGCTGCGCCACGCCGGAACGTCAGAGTGATCAGGCAGTCGATGACCCGTAAGACCGTCACCATCGCCAGACATGAAGTCCTGATTGAGGAAGAAGAGGGAGGGGAAAACGAAGAAAAGGGTGCAGGCGGAGCCGTGGGAGGAGTCAAGGGAGAGGGAAACCTTGATGACGAGGGAAACGTGGTCTCTTTTGAGGAATATGTTATAGTTGATAAGGTATAGTGGCTAATCCAGGATTCTCTTGCCAGTATGTGTGTGTGTGTGGGGGGGGGGGAAGGAGGTTCTCTTACAAAGCAAACACAAACTAACTAACCAACAACCAAAGATGTTCAGGAGCTCTCTTTAAATTAAATTTGCACAAAAGACGGCACGTTTTATTTGTTGTAGTAGTAGTCCTAATCTATTATTTTCTTAAGATATATCCTTTTTTTACATTAAGTTTTATGTTAACTGCTTTCAAACTGTGTGGAATCCCTTTTAAGGGACTGGAGTTATAGTTACATGTATTTAGTTTCAATATAATGGTGTTAGTGGTGTAACCATGGTAAAGGATCATGTGATGTATTTTGTTCCTTCATCCAGGGCATGCAAACCGATCCTGTTCTCGATCCGCTCGGTGCTTGGTCTAATATGAAATCGGTATGTATCTCATTTTAGTACAATATTCAGCTCTTTCAGCTCTACCACTTTTAGTACGTTTCTTTCGGTTCAGTTCATCAGCTCAGTTATGTACGGTTCGGTTCAAGTCTGTTCAGTTCAGTTCAGTTTACACGTGTGAGCTAATTGCAGTCTACTTCATTTTACTTTAGTTTAATTCAAGATAAGTTTGGGTTAGCTTTATCTTATCTATGTACGTTGATATAGAGTTAATACGACTGCGAACAAAACTAGTTGCCGCATTCTTAGCGAGCCCTTCTTCCAATTCCGCTTGACAAGTGATTGGTAAGATATAAAAAATAAACATGAACAAAAAAGAAATTCGAAAAATAACGTTTTCCCCATGTTCTCACTCTACACCTCTCCAATTTCGAAAGGTGGATATGAAAGCCAAAGGCCCAGTGCCCCTCCAAGCACCCCCAGAGGAATGGGCCCAATTCGATCCCACCCCAATCAAGGGGCCCTTGGAGAAAGGTGTCGATGTGTGTTGCTTCGTGGAGAGAGAGGTAAACATTTTTTTATTTTTTTTTGGGGGGGGGGGAAAGAAGGGGAGAAAATCGTAAAAAAAAGTCTGAAAAAAAAACTTGCTTACAGTACAAAATAATGTATACAGTGTTGACTCATAGCATGAGAAAAAAAGTTTATAAGATTTTTTAATACATTAGAAAGATATTTCTGAGTCCACTCGGTCTCTTTGCATACATGTTTATAGTTTAAAGATTTTGTTTAGAAACAATATCATTTAAGGTGAAATAAGTAAAATGGTGATTTGTGATCACAAGTGAAAATTACTTCAATGCGAATGCAGGAGGTTTTAATATTAATATTTGTTTGTCACTTAAGGAGGAGGGGGGGGGGAGCAGGGGACGTATATCACAGTCATGTTGTCGTTGGTTACTTCATAGTTTGTTTCGTGTAATAAAGGCTCTTAAGCCGCTTCTAACATCGATAAAATCGGCAATCCTCGTTTCAGCTTTCGCGAATCATCACCGGCATCAACGGCTTTACTTCGTACGTCAGGCAGCTGCTTGATCGGGAAGTTTCGGAAATCGCGAAAAGGAACGATGAAATCCGAAGTCAGATGTCGGAAAGGTCACTTCGTAGAGTCGAGAAGGTAAAAAACAAACAAAAAAAACAAATAAACAAACTTATACACATAATATCAAAACAAAACATCAACAACAAAAATTATGAGGAGATTGGAATGTAAGATAAAATCAAATAGCATGATAATTATAAAATGAAAAAAGTTTTATCATTAACTTAGCAGAAAAAAAATAGGTTATTGAACAGCCTAGCAGATACCGGCGCTATAATAAACATATTATTATCGTTATTATTAATCGGCAGATGGCCTGTGGTAACGAACAACCGGGCGATCACGACACCAGCTTGAATGGGAAGCCGACCGTTCCCCCGATCAGGAGAGGTCGATTCGAGCTCGTACGCGATGACAACCAAACATCGAACTTCGCCAACCGAGTCGCCTTCGCCAGCTACACCACGGGAAGAAGGTACATGTATAGCAACTGAGATCAGTGACGTACATGTAGCTATAGCGGGATAAACTTAACCCCCCTCCCCCTTAAAAAAAAAAAATCAATGGGGACAGATGCAAAGAGAGGAAGAGAGAGAGAGAGAGGGAGAAAGAAGGAAAGTGGGAAAGTAAAGAGGAGAGAGAGAGAAAAAAAAAGCGGGAAGGTATATAGAGAGAAGAGAGAGAGAGAGAGAGAAAGGAGAGAAGGAGAGTAGGAATGTAGAGAGGAGAGAGACATTTAGAGAGAAAGAGTAAGAAAGGCAAAAAGAATAAAGATAGACACAGCGAGAGAGACAGAGTGGGGGGAGGGGAGGAAAGTGAAATGTAGAGAGAAGACAGAGAAATAGAGAGGGATTAAGATAAACAAATAGAAAGAAAGAGAGATACATTATGAATAGAGAGAGGGGGAAGGGGGAAAACAGAGAGAGGCAATAGAAAGAGAGACAGAAGCAATTTTGTTTTTAAAGAAATAATGACGAAAGAGAGAAGAAGAGAGAAAGGGGAGGGCAGATAAACGGGAAAAAGGGAAAGTGGGATGAAAAAGAGGTAAAATCTTGAGCCCACGTAAGTTAGTGCACACAATTAGAGATATTCGGGAAAGAATAGATTGTTCAGGATAAGCACTTCAAATAAAAATCTTCCTGGATAATCTAAATTAAGTGTCTTTGAAAATTCTTCCTTTCTTCGTCTTTACAGAACAAGTGTAATCCAAGAAACAGAGACTCCAACCAAATTGGCAACTTCGGGTTTGGGTAAGAAAATTATCAGTCAGATCATTCACAGTGCAATAACGGCATGAGTAATGACTTGAATATAGGTACTCATTCATAAGTTTTAGATTTTTTTAATTATTTCAATATTGTAGTCAAGTTATTGAATGTTTAGACACAAATACAATAACGACAACGGGCAGAAATGAAGTTTGAATTTCATATATTCTCATCCGCTGTCTCGCTAAATTAGCGGACTTCTATCGGCTCTTCCGGCCAATCATGGAACACCTCCAGTGCGCAGACGCAGAAGCTGAACGCCGATTGGTCGGCGAATTGAGTGACGGGGAAAGAACGATGACGTCATGCCAACAATGGAACATCGAAGCCGAACTGATAGGGAAGCACGCCGCCGACGTTCTGAAAGGGATATGCGATTTCTTTAGAAATACGGTTGACAAACAAGTTAGTTTGTGGGAAGTATCCGAAAATTAGAATAGATTGGGAGAATTATACCGAAATTCTCAAGATTATACATGAAATAGATCAAGATAGACTTTACTTTTTATTCATTAATGGTTAATGCTCTAGAATGTTTTGGTATTCTAAAAATTGAATTTGGCATATACTGCATGGCAAGTGATGCAAGAACTATTTCTTGATAAAAATGAAATATTACATAGTACAGTGAAATCTGCTATAGCGACCACCTGTATAGAAAGACCACCTGTAAACAAAGACCACATTTTTTGTTTCCCTTGAAAATGGTGTCTCATTGAAACATGTACTAAAAGAACCTACATGTATAAAGACCACTTTTCTTGTCTCCTTTGGGTGGTGTTCATGGATAGGTTTCACTGTTCTTTAAAAACTGTAGAGAACTAGACTGCAATAAAAAAAAACGATGATGTGTTTAATTGTTGTGAATTTATTTTATTACCATCTCCACCCTTTACCTCTATCTTCTCTCACCTTCTTTCCCTTTCATTTTTTCTCACTATTTCCCTGTCACCACGTTTTTCTCGCTCTGTTTCTTCCCCCTTGTCTTGTGCTCCATTTCTCTCAATCTCTTTCTCTCTTTCCTTACTCCCCCTGATAGACCCAAGAACACAAATTCTTGACAGAGGGACTGAAAATGAAGAAAGAACTTGAGCATGCTTTTAGAGGAGGCTTGGTAAGCTAGAAAATGAAGATGATTTCATAGAGCATTAGTTCCACTGATCTCCCGTTAAAATTAATTTTAAAAAATTGTATTTTGTAATCATCTCTTTTGAGTTCAGGGGCCTAGCTCAAATGCGAAATACGGGATCCTCATTGGTTGAAAATGAAGTTGCATTGGATCAAAACACTTTTAATTGGTTACTATGAATGCACTATGCACAGATGTGAGCTAACAAACTGATAGGTATGCATTTACACAAAATTTGATGATATTTAGCATGGCGTAAGCTGAAGTTTGCAAAAAGAGAGTTTCTGTTATCTTATAGTTATGTATTTAGAAAATAAATACGATGACGTTTACATAATTATTCATTCAGTTGGTTTTGGTAAAATTGTTGATGGTTGGATGTATCATTTTAATCATCATGGTTTTCACTGTTTTGTTTTCAGCCTCAGGATATATCTTTGAAAGTCAAGCGATCATTTTCTCATAGCGACTTCC
This sequence comes from Hemicentrotus pulcherrimus, assembly GCA_003118195.1. NCBI lineage: Eukaryota > Metazoa > Echinodermata > Echinoidea > Camarodonta > Strongylocentrotidae > Hemicentrotus > Hemicentrotus pulcherrimus. Next base: position 152,808 of record BEXV01000850.1, on the reverse strand, counting down.
TCGAGGTATGTAGACATTTCATTGAACATGTCCTATACTTGTGGAAAATAACGTTTTTTAATTATATTTACAAAATTGTATTACGGCTGTCAATTTTACATTATGATTTCAGAGACCCAAAAGGTTGAAAAATATTGCACATGAATATACAAATCAAATAGGCTATTATTAAACGATTATCATAATCATTATTATCATCATTATCATTATTATTATCATCATCATTTTTGTCTCGCCTGCGTAGCAAAAAGCGAGACATAGGCGCCGCTTTTCCAGTGACGGAGAGGGCGGCGGCGGCGACGACGGCGACGGCATCAGCGTCAACATCAAAAACTTAACCTATGGTTAAGTTTTCGAATTTTTAGTATAATTTTGAAAGTATACATTCTTATTTAATGAAACTTGGACTATAGGGTTATCTAGTATCCCCAATCATGTGAGTAGAATTTCAGGTCACAAAGTCAAGGTCAAAGGTCATTTCAGGTCACCAGACTTAGACTATGTAGTAGCATCATCATCGAAAACTTAACCTCAGGTTGAGTTTTGAATTTGTAATATAATGTTGAAAGTCTAAGTTTTTAGTCAATGAAACTTGGACTAAATGGTTATCAAGTATCCCCAATCATGTCAGTAGATTATGTTTTTACAACTTAATATGAGAATTAGTGATTTTTTATTTTTTATTTGTTCATATTCCATTAAAGTTATCAGTCTTGGTACAAATTATAGTAAGTAGTTCTACTGATGATTCATAGTGAATATTCACTTCAAATTGCTGATTATATTCAGAGGATTTCATTTTGGATGGCCTGCTAATGGGCCACCCTGCCTATAAATAATGTCCCAACCTCAATTTTTCATGATAATAATTGCGTAATGCACGCGAGACCGCTAAGAGAGTTTCTCGTCGTCACTATCTCCACCATCATTACTATCCAAACCTTTATGGCGTTGTATCCATGTTCTCTCTCTCTCTCTCTCTCTCTCCCTCTCTATAGGCCGGCCACACCCTCGCAGGGAAGGGATTCCACGCACCTGCCATCCCTGTTCAATCCAAGTCCCTCAGCAGTATAGAGGTAAGCTTCAAATGCACCTGTTTATAAAGACCACTCAAAGGGGGAGGGGTGGTCATTAATAGAGAGGTTGTCTTTATGAACAGGTCCTTTCCATACATTTTCTAATAAAAAGAAAAAAAATGTGAAAGGGAAATTTAAAAATGCGGTCTTTAAAAAGAGGTGGTCCTTCTCAACAGGTGGTTTTTGGTGTATGGGTTTTTTAGTGGTTATGGGTACCGGTATTATCAAAACTAAGGTGTATTGTTATGTAGCGAAACGCGTAAGTAGTCGTATTGCTTATACTTTAAAATGCCTGAACTACAAAGTGACAAGTAATTTTTACCCAAATAGTTACGGATTATTTAAAATCACGAAAATACTTAAACAAAAACAAAAAACAACACTCTGTGTGCTGTAGGCATAAGCCTTGGAAATACTGATTAATTTGAAAAATGTTTTCCATTTCATGTTCCTGGGTATTTCCAGGGATATGAGAGTTAAAACTAATAATCCCTGGTATTTCGTTATCGACACGCTAAAGAGCTCGCATCGGTATCTGCCATCCCTGATGATCCCTCGACCCGCCGCCGCCCCGACCAACCGTGATGAGATGGTAGCAGCTAAGACAGTCCTGCCCCGGAAAGGAATGGTGCGGCTACAAGCAATAAAAGCTCCGGAGAATGATAACAAGACTGCTGGTAATAAATTAGTTCTACCAGGGACATGCTAGCTAGCATGCTAGCATGTCCCTGGTTCTACTTTTACTTCTGCTTATCATTTTCTCTATCTTTTTTCTTTTTTTTTACCGAATAAATTTTACTCTCTATTTTCTACCTTTTACTTTTTATTTTTTACTTTTTACTTTGCACTTTCTGCCTGCTACTTTCTACTTACCTTCCTAAGACAGTAATTATCCGCAATTTACTTGTAGACAAATATCGTAATGGAGTATTCCTAGTTTTGCGAGATACAATAGAATACATACATTCATTCTGAACATTATATCTCCAAATCACACGCTACTACTCTTGTGTCAATCAATACAGATAAAAAGAGGGGGCACCGCCCTGCACCCCAGAACCACCGCAAGCTCGTTACTAAGCAGAACAACGCCGTACGGAAGGCAAGCGATGGTACCGGAAAAGAGGCCAAGAAACCCGCTACGCTTAAACAGTTCCTACTCGAGCTGGAGGTAAACATGTTTGTTTCTTTGTTGTTTCTTTGTGTGTTTGTTTGTTTCTTTGTTTTGTGTGTTATTTAATATCTTAGCATTACAGTTTAGTACCGTCACGGTGGTTTAGTGGATTCATTACCAGACTGTTGATCAAATGGTTCATTTTTCGATTCCCTTCCTCGAAAAATAATAATGTTTTTCTTATTCTAAAACAAATTTCCTTCTAGGAACCTGAAGGTGTGCCTCGCCGTAAACCTGTTCCCAAAGATTTCGACAAGAAGAGCATAGGTGCTTCTGGTCAGCATACCTTTTCCGGAGTCATACAAGCCGCAAAACGGCAACTCAACGCCGCAGAACTGCGGGGAAAAACGCTGACTGTTTTCTCGAACTGATCCGACTGTTGCCATTTTGCCAATGAACCGTCTCTAACAATATGTTTTGTTAAATTGTTGTATATAACCCATTTTTGTTATTTAAAAGTGTATATTAACAAAAAACGTGTAGATACTAAATATTGCATTTTGTTATTGTGATTTCTTTGCAACGTGAAGTTTTAACAGAAAGTTTTGTCTCCAAGACATTTTATACAAATGTAAGGAGTAGTACTCTTTGAACTGCTCTATGAGTTGTGATAATAGTCCTCAAGGGGTATTTAAAAAGAGAATAACATTTTAAATATCAAAAACAATGCTTTTTAATGATAATGCAAGAGGGAGAAAGAGCGAGGAAATATATTGATATATACATAGTGAGAGAGAGGGAGAGAGAGAGAGAGAGGCTGGATAGTTAGAAAAAATGTGATCTTTAAAGTGGAACAAAAATAAAAATATATGGAAGGATAATGATAGAGTGAAAGAAGGGAGCTGTACCCCCGCCCCCCCCCCCCATAAAAAAGATGAACATGTTTTGGATGCTTTCTGAAATTTTGCGAAATCATGAAATAGATAATAATTTTGAACTAATTATGCATATTTTAATAAAAGATAAATTACCCTATTGTATCGAATAACAAGAAAGGTAAGGTGGTACATCATTTTATCTCTACGTCAAGAACTCCGGCTTATCTCTTAATCCGGATGCAAAGTTCTTTGAAGAACGGATTAATTCGCCAATATAGATACCGTACGAAGGTTAGGTTATTTCTCCAAATATTACATGGCATTGAGGAGTTATGTTATAAGCGACTGTTCGCAGTACTATTGAAGCACATGAATCGTTAATCATCATCGCCTTCACCATTCCTTTGGCAACTGACTTGTCGTAGTGGTAAGTCTACATATTGTATTCTTTGAAGAAAGAAAATGGTGAAATTGCTAAAGATATCATTGGTTTATCAAAAATTATATGTTCATTGCATAATATGGCGCTGGGGATAGAGATGTACAAGATTATAGCATTATACAGAGTAGCATATCAATATTTAAGTATCATTTACATAGTTGAGTTCATTTAAGTTTTCGTTTCAGTTATAGTTTAATGCTGAATATTTCATGTATAACTACAATTCTTCAAAACAAATGCCTAATTGATTTATAGGTAAATTACGCTACCCCATTGACTCTTATGACATCATTATCATCGTTAATTTCTATCATCATCATCATTGCCAACACCACCGTCATCATTATCATCATCATCATCATCATCATCATCATCATAATCAGTTCCACTGGCATCTTCCTCCTCCTCCTCATCATCATTAAATCGTCGTCAAAAAAATCCTTATCAGGACAACAAAACTTACGGCAAAACCAACGTTTTCAGGTCCCAAGAGAAGTACTGGTTCCTGAATGTTTCGTTTCTGCATTCAACGATAAACACTTATCTTTAACATTCTATCATATTTTCACCAAAGCATGATGTCTCGTATACCCAAAATGTTATAATTTTATCAAAACAATTCAAATTCATTATATAAGTCTGTTGCCATTGATGCCTAGATGGAAAGTTTGATTTCACTTGACTGCTAAGAAAGGATGTATTCCTATGATGTCGGTATACGCAGCCAGGGACCGACGGCTTTAAGTCATCTCCGAGGGACTAATGAGGATGAATGCCCTACCAAATGGCATAAGAAGATTATTTCACGTTTACAAATTTAAAGACATGAGATATAGGCCATTTTCCAATCAAAATTACATGGTTGCAAAAATAAGTATATCAGGGCTAATGAGTCATCTCCCAACAACCTCGCATACTAACTGTATTATTTTAAGTGATATTATTTAATCGGTGTTATCCGATTAGGACCATGATGCAAATTAAACACACATTTTTAGCTTCAGGATAGATAAGCAACACCTGTCGACATTAAATGGTGTACGCTTTAGGAGTGCACATGGTCAATACGGTATTCAAAGAGCAGTCCAACTCTTGTAATATGTTCTTTGGTATAGATGCGGCAAAAATAAGATAGAAATAATGGCGAATGTTCAAAATTAATCAAATAATAAGAAAGTTATCAATGTTTGAATTTCGAATGGGCAGTATGGTCAGTAGATTGGGATATAGTTGCGGATATCTCTCCCGTTTGTCGTTTACAAAAATATAATTTTTTCTTTCTATTCTTAGTGCTTTCTTCCTTGGGGCACTACTTAAAATATATTATCAATAGCATATCATTATAGTCCCTCAATAGAGAAAATGCCCTTTATTTTGAGAAAAATGAAAATTTTAGTCCCGTTGTGTGTTGGAACGTACATTAAAGCTTTCTGCCTATATCTACGTCACAGAGAAATTCCGAATTAGCACATTATTTTGAGTGGCCATACCTGTAAGGATGACAATTTTTTAAAAATTCAACATTTCTTATCTTTTGTCCGATTTCTTTCATACTGTCACCAATCTGCTTCTTTGATTTTCCTGCTTTCTTAGAGTTGTTTGCTCCTAAGGTTGAATTTCCCTTTGAACAGGTGTATGTGAGTATGTCATAATCCGTTTCAACATGGAAACATGCATTTAAAGGAGGGAACAACGCTCATGTCACTTTTCATTAATTCTTATCAGCAGTGTGGAGAAGTTACGTGATAACTTAGAAGCCCATGTTACACCATTAACATACAATTATACTCTCAAGAGTAACCATAATAATGATGAATCATAAATTGATTGTTGCATAATTATCTAGCCCCCTCTTTCAGAGGATACATGGCTTTGTCCCGTAGTCTATGAATCAATGATTACAAAGAATAATGTAGAGGTATGGAACCGGGTATGGAGCAGACGTTCAGAAGCAAAGTCACATTGGTGACTTCTTATATACGTCATTCATATAAGTAACCAACATTCAAACAATAGATACATTCCTTTACGTAAAACTGCTTTTGTCTTCTTCAAGCAATACACCTAGTTCTCCATGGCAACGAGTAGTGCATTGTTCGCTTGTCTGGCAGCATACGTGTTGATTGTGACGACGTCATCACTCCCTGTTGATGACGTAAGCCATGATTCGTCTCCCAACATTCTTGACTTTCTCGGTATCGGCTACAACATTCTCACAGGTATGGATAGAAAAAAAAGAGAGAGAAAGAGAGAAAGAAAGATGCAGTGAGTGAGAGAGAGAGCGAGAAAGAGAGAGAAAGAAATAGAGAGAGAGAGTAGGGGTAAGGGAAAGGGAGAGAGAGAGAGAAAAAAGGGTATATCAGCTAGAATTTAGCCTTTGAATTAAATTTAGACTGTTGGAGAAACGCAAATGCATTGTTGGAGATTATCGGAAACAGCTATGTCCCTCGACTTCGTCTCGAGGCACAGTACAGTTTCGAGATCACCTAGGGCAATATTTTAAATATGCCCCTCAAAGCAGTCAATATTCGTATACTAACCACCGTCACATCAACTTTCCATCAATCATTTTCTAATGAATAGGCAACCCGGATGGCGGTGACGTCACCAATGGCGGAGTCGACCCAGGTCTTATGGTGACGAAACGTATCCTCGACCTGACGTACCACAATGGCGAGCTCCCATTGGATGGTCAGTATCAGGTGCCCGATCAGGTGACATTTGTACCACGTGACAGCTGCAAGCACGACAGTCAGCTGTTCCATAGTGCAAGGACCTACCAGGAGAAACTTGCCCGAGATGTTGATTTAGATGGTAAGGGCAAATTCTCGAGTTTAAGCAAACAGTTTTTTTTTAATCGTGCAGTTCTTTAATTTAGATTATAACATATGTAAAATCATTATCTATGATAAATCGGATTTGTGTCACATAATTATTTGAGAATGAATTAAGTTTCATTCATTTTAACTCATTACAAATATTGGATCAGTGTTTTCTGCAAATAGTCGATATCATGATAATGTGGAAGCCATCGTTTTTACAAGCCCAAAACCATTTAATATCTTCAGTAGATAGTCGATAGTTTTTTAATGCTTTGAGAATAAATAATTAATTGGTTTCATTAATAGAAGAAAATGCGGATTTTATCAACTTTATCTTCTTGCATTATCAACAGATGATCTGAGGAAGTTCTTTGCCGGTTTCGAATTTTCAAAGAGTGGAGGTAAGTTCTTTTTTTCTTTTAAAGCAAACCATTTTAAAACTATCATTGGCAATGTTGGCCTTTAATCATTATGACGTCAATCCTGCTTTACGTGAGTGCATCTATAGGAAAGTAAAAATACAGAACGCAAAAAGTGTAATATATTCAATTGCTTTGGTTAAGCCTTAAACGAACTTAATAGTCTCTGCTTACAATAACATTTGTCAAAGAGTTATAAATACACCAGCGCTCGTTGGACACAATGCGTCATTAGGGACTGTTAGATTGAGTGGACGAGTACACAACGAACGCCGACTGATCATGCGTGTCAACGTACTTAACTGCCCATGTTGACTACAATTAGAAATCTTTTAGAATTCACTCGTCGACATACATGCATGCAGGAAGTAACACTATGATCATGACGGACAAAGAAAGAGGACAAAATAAACAGTTCCTCATTCCACCCTCAACTTTATTGCTTTGGTAGACAAAAGAACCTCTCTTCACTGCTATTATGTAAAAATGTGTAGAACAGGTGAATATAAATGTGACACCTGTTCTACAATTTTACATAATAGCAGGGAAGGGATGTTCTTCCACAGCTATTATTGAGGGTAGAATGAGGAACTATTTATTTTGTCCTCTTTCTCTGTCCGTCATGTTCATGTGTTACTTCCTGCATGCATGTATATCGCCGAGTGCAATCTAAAAGACTGGTTATTGTAGTCAACATGGGCAGTTGAGTACGTTGACACGTACGATCAGTCGGCGTTCGTCGTGTTCTCGTCCACTTAATCTAAAAGTCCCTAATAATTTGCCTGATGTGCCTGCCGTACGGCTACGTCAGCATATAGCATGTCCTTTGCACGTCATGGGAGTGCGACAAACAGCAAACTTTGCACACTAAGCGTAATTTGCCTGACGTGCCTGACGTACGGCTATGTCAGCGGATATCGTGGTCTTTGACGCGCCATGGGAGTGTGACATCACACAGAAAGTTAATGCAAAATAAACATTGCAAACATTACTCTATAACTTATAGATACATTTCATAGGGAAGGCAATAACGCATCCAAAATGACACCTCGTTTGCATTGGGCACTAGATGTAGAATATTTCATAAGCCGCCTGTGAGTACTAAAACACTTCTACTTTATTTTGAGCACATAATTAATATATTCCTTCAAGGAGGCGCTGTGGTCTAGTGATTTGTATGTATCCGGATTATATGAATCACAAGGTACCCAGTTTCGAATCCCTTTTAGCACGATTACAACTAACAACCTTTGATAAGACAGTAATCTACATTTTCCACTCAATACCGAGTCTATTCAGGTGCGGTAAATGGGTAACCAGTAGAAAGAAAATTAAGTTCTTCTTTTCTTTGTATGGCTTTGTCATAACGTCTCTGTTCCTTTGTTGCCAAAGTATCAAACAATATTATTGATGTACAAACTACTCTTTAAAGCAAAGTACAGTACTTGCGCTTAATTAATGGATCATATTGTAATTATCATTATCGTTTTATATTTAACTTCCAGGATATGAAACTATCCGAGACGCAGCCGATACAACCCACTACGTATACTACGAAGAGAGATCCGTCTGTAATCGAGGCGAGGCACAATACAGGGATGAATTGGCGGGAACCGACCGATACCCACTATCCAGATCGTTTGTCGTTGACGCCTGCGCACTCCCCGCCGAATTCAAACTCGTGGATTATGTGTCATTCTTACAAGAATGGGGAACAGTGAGTACGACAATTTTTTTTGTTTAGACTCAATTGAAATATCGGATTTAGGGAGCACAAGCGGCCCTTGCCCCCTTTTGAAACCAAATTGGCAAACCTTAAAGTATACCAATTAACATAACATGTTTCCCTCTTGATGTAAATGGTTCCATTAATGTATTCAATATAATTATCATCTTTAAATATCACTTCTATACATAGAGATGCAAATTAAAATACAATTCTCAGTAAAGTGAAAAAGACATATTGAGTAGACTCGACTTGTAGACGCATGCATGCAAACGTACTCGCATAAATAGGGCGAGAGCGGATTCAAGTAGGACTTTGGTTCCTTGCGCAGGTTTTTTTTTTCGTCATACTCCGTGAACCTACAGAATGCCGAGTAAACCCCCTTTTAGATTGATTGAATGCACTCTAGCTGTATATACAAACCATATTTTCCGGTGACTGAATGTCCACCAAATTGAGTAATTTTCAGTATCGTGCCAATATTATTATCTTTTTAAATACAAACAAAATCTACATCCGACTTTTAATGGAAACATATGTTTTTGATTATCAAAGACAATCTAGGATCAATTTTCAGATACTGCCTATTGATATTGATCGACTCTAATTCGCTTTACCTTTCACAGGGTGTGGTCGTCGAAATCGAGGTCGGTAGGAAGAATGTCGAGCGTTTCAGATCACGTGACGTCGACCTTGTGAAACACCTCAGTAAGAAGGTAAGGAACAAAGTTTCTCTCCATGTATTGTGTTGTGGCGTATCAAAGAGCGAAATACAGTATTTGTCTGGGGTAGTTGTCCGAGGTTGTTAGTTCAGAAGATGTCCATGGACGGTAGTCACTAGAGGTTAGTTGGCCGAGAGTCCTTGATATCCCTCGATATGGTAAATTTTTATACAGAAAATACATCAGCTTAAACCTTCTTTATGCCCGTTGAACATGATGCGTCATTTAATGACGGAGGACTGCGTCAATCGTTCTTTAACGCCCATGTGAGAGTGCAGTAGTACAAACATAACGCAAAAGCGAGAAATACAGACATTTTGTCGAATTACTGGGGCATGCATTAATTGCTCTCATCGGCATTATTAGCGTAAGTTAAAACGCATTTAATATGACGCTTCATGTGCAACGGGCAATAATGATAATTATTAAAGAGATGAATGGTGCTACAAAATCGAAGAAAAAAAATGTAGACATACTGATTCTTTGGCCTTGTAATCATCGACTTTTTGTTGATTCTTGCGATTTACTCCGACATGTGCAAGACGAAAAGGTTCAGTAACACCCC
>BEXV01000850.1:101773-117586 GCA_003118195.1 Hemicentrotus pulcherrimus | reverse complement strand
AGAAAGTTGAGTTTCTGCCCTTTCATATGACACCTCAATCAGGAAAAATGAGCGAGGAATGACGAAGTTCTGTTTGTTTAAAGTAGTGCTTGCATTTCCACAATTTTAACAAACGAATTCGTTTTCACTGGGTGCCTGCCGTAGCACAAAGCAGATTTGACAAAAGACTTAACTCCGTTTCGTTGACAATCTGCCATGCATGAAGACTCTCGTCTCCGGCTGAATGTAAACGAAACTGAGTTAAGTCTTTTGTTAATTTCGTTTATTGATACGGCAGGTAGCCAGTGAAAACGAATTCGTTGTCTTTTTGGTTTCCTTCCTTCAAAGTGCTTTTAATCACGCATGCGTGAAATATGCATTATCTGAGTAGCATCATATGAAAGAGGACACTCTAAGCTTTCCAAATATGTATCATCCATTAATTATGGTTGTGATTAAGTTATGATAGAACATCGACACTTCTCGGTTTCGTTTTTTCTGGGACGCACTGTATATATGGTAGGACCTGTCGACGATTTGCCCAACATCAAATGTTTGGGGAAATATTCCATAAATCATTAGAAACGCCGTGACCTGTTGGACCATGTACTTCACCAATTTGCATGATAATTACGAGAGCTAATACAATGTATTGCTAGTCACTGGTGACCTTGATGTTTATTTACTGTTATTTCTCTTTTCTGAAATTCTCATGACTTTTTAAACAATAAATCTTGGATTAAGTATGTAGTAAGAAAGGTACTAAAAAAATATATATAAGATATATATATATATATATATAACATTCATAAAGCGCTTAAAACAACGTTTCTGAGCACTTTACATAATAAGGTACAACGTAAAATAAAATCTTGGGAAGGTCGATTATTGTTACACAGTTCTCTAAAGTCAAAATATGCATATAAAACCTCTTTATAAAATGCCAAGGTAGATGTCTTAATTTCGAACAATCTTTTTTGTCAAAGTTGCAATAAAGTAAATATTGTCCACCATATTTTCTCTTAAAGTGATTAGATTTTTTTGTCCATGAAGAATGCTCTCCTTCAAAAAGTCTATCCATTTCATTCTTAGCGCCTTAAACATTGACTAATGTCTTTCATATTCAGACCCCCTTAAGAATACGGAGCAATCAATGACGACTTTTTTAAATATAATTCCTTTTTCCGTTCCATAGTTTACATGTATAGTTTTTTCTAATTCTTCCACCACATATTCAAGGACAAGTAAAACTGACGCACAAAAAAAAAAATTGTTAAAATTGTTCCTATTAAGGTAAGATTTCTTATTCTCCATACATTTAACAATATCTTAACATCTTTGATACATTTATCAAAATTAAGTTTTAAAGCTGCATCAGTGTCATAAGAGAAATTTTTTTCCAAGACCCTTAATAGGTTTGTTCGGCCATTCAAAATCAAGGTTTTTATCCTGTGACTCTCTATATGAGCCCAACCACTTAGCTTTACTCTTATCTTTGATGATTTTTAAGCCAGAAAGAGAAGAAAAGTTATTAATAATTACATTACAGATAATTAACAACGTAACGACTTTTTAATGTCTCGTTAATACTATTGATGTTCTTGCGGAGGGTCGTGCAATTAGTATTACCCCAGAATTACAAGGTGTCCATTTAGTACACCTGTTCGAGAGTGGTTAAAGCATTTTAACATTTGCCCTTCTCTATTCTCTCTCTCCTTCTCTCTCTCTCCCTTTCTCTCATTATCTCTCTCTTTATCTTTCTTTCTCTTTTTCTTTTTACAACGTTCATATCTTCTTCTTTTTCTTCTTCTTTTCTGTCTCATTCTAGCTCTTCCTCTTTCTTATCTGAGCACTTTTTTTTCTCCTAAATCCCCAAATCTCTCCAAGTCTTCATCAATCATCTCCATTCCTTCGAATCTAGTTCTTTTCCCCTCCCGAATCGATGCACTTCACAACCCTTTTCACCCCACTGAAAGCCTCCCAAAACCACAGTGGCTTTTCTATCAAGCTTTCTCAATCTCACCTCCATTTCTATGGGCCGCTGTCAGGTGGCTACCCGCCCACCACGCGGTTTCCTCGCCCCAGCCCACCCGGGACATCCCTTGCTAATTTTCGGTGTCGCTCAGGGAAGCCACACAGCGCAGTTCGTCCACCATTTCTATGGTAGCGGCAAAAAGAAAAGTCAGAGTACTTCTGAACTTTCTTCGCCATTCTACAAAGTAATTGCACTTTTATTTTGATTTTACTGTATGCCATTTAATTAAAAGTTAATAAAACTTTTTATTGAGCTTAGAAAGCAATTTCAATTTGTGACTTCTAAAATGTGAGATCTACTTTATAACTCCATTTTCGCTGTAAAGAAGATTGAAACTAATATTGTTTTCTTTTCAAGACAGAAGTCCTTCACCACTCGAGTACATTACTGTTGTCTTATAACGATAGTTTCTCTTTATTATTCAAACATGCCTATAGCCCCCTTCTTGGTTTCTGCATATCTCTCTTCCTCTCATTGGGTATTTCTAAATTCCTCTCTCGATTTTTCTTTGAATTTTCATCTTCTACAATATTCTTCAGTTCGTCTTGGTGTGTTCAAAACATGATTTGGTAATTTTTTCATCTAGTAATACATAAAACATCCATATATTTGGTAATATAGGTACGACATTTATTTCTTTGACTGGTAGACTCTGACCCATCCTAACTCACCTATCACCCACACTCTCGCACCACACACACACACGCACGCACGCACACTCGCGCACCCCATTACGTTGCCTCCGGACTCACCCCATATCGAACACATCACATGGGAAATCACCGAGAACTAGCTGTCCTCGTAACCCATCCGCTCGCTCAAGAGGGTAGCGAGCCCGGCGCAGCGGGAGGGATAATCGCTAGCTTCCCTCTCTCTCTGTACGAAGGTTCCTATCGACCTAGGGTGGTGGTGACACAGGGCAGCTATTATCACATTTGAAAGACTGAGTGACTTTAGTACCCTATAATGATTAGAATACAAAGTAGTTAGACTTTCAAAAACATATCACAATATTCCAGACCAGAATATTCATTCGTAAAGGAAAAATCCTCAGAACTGCGAAAAGAGCTATAGAATAGGTAAAATCCATCGTGCTTACATTATTTGTTGCTAGGTCAGGCAAGTCTTTAGCGACTTTCAATTCTTGGTCAAGAGCTAATTTGTTACAGAATAATGAAAACTACTCTAATACAGTATACATTTAAAAAAATATGAAAAGTCGACATTGTGCTTGTCGTGGGTAGATATTTATTTTATACGTCCGAAGAGGATTAATTAATTCTTTTTTTATCATTAACAGGAACTATGTAGAACTATGTGGATATTCTTATGCAAAAAATATTGAAAACTATGAAATACTTGAATCACGTGATCAACCCTCAATTTTTTTTTTCCTCTAAGTCCACATCTTCTGTAGATAGCCCAAAATAAATTTTAACTTTTCGTATATAGGGTATGTTAAGGAGCTAAAAGTTGATAGAGAGGGGACTATTTAAGACAGAATGTGGGCATGAGGTCGCTTTTAGCGGGGCAACCTGCCAATACCGCCCCTCCTCTTTTAGATTAAAAAAGTGACTTGTACCTGAACCGTCATAACATTTTAATGATACATGATTTTTTTTATAAAAAAAAAAGCCGTTTAGGACAAAAGAATTCAATGGTCGAATTGTATGAATATTTCAGAATTGTTCTTTCGCTTTAAAATAATCCAGGATTTACCCCCTCTGCACGCTTTCCTTGATTTCGTCAATGATACAGGGTTAGGGTTTAGTGTTGTGAGTTTTAAGTTAAGTTTATGTCGTACAACTCGCCGAAGCATGTGTCAGATGTTGGATAGCTGCCCCATTCGGACTGCACTTGCGTGGTGCGTGCGCCCTACCACTCAAGCCAATGAGAGAAATTACACACAAGGGATTTAAAGCTCCGGTGTTACGCGTGCGCTAGGGGAGACTCCAAATCGCCCGAGGCAGTCGAGTTTTAACACAAATTATTAAACACTTTCTTGTCATTTAGTAATGCGAACCTTCACTTGATCACCGGCTAGGCACTCAAAACGTCGTCACCAATTTCTTAACGTCCCTTTTCCTTTAAATTAGAATAACTGTACTTATCCAGCTTAAAGGGGCACTGCCTATTGCCTCGTTGCACACGAGACGTTATTTATATTGCGTCATTACATGCGCTAATAAAAACAGTGAAGAGATATAGCGCATGCGTACGCCCATTTCATTCACAGTAGTGTTTGCGCTGTCCATCTCAACTTATTTCTTTTACGATATCACGTACAATTCGCATCAAAGACCAAACAAGGCACTGACGCCGACTTGCGTCGGGTAAATGACGCATCGTGTACAACGAGTTTTAAAGATTCTACGACACACGCATAAATTTCGGCGACAGCTTTTCCGCTGGTAATGTCTTACACGAATCAAATTAAACGAAACGAAACCCTTATCCGCAAACCCTTAAAGAGAAAGTTGAGTTCTGGTCATGTGATTGCACTGTGAAAGAAACGGTGTGGAATCTATCAGAAAAGGTTGATCATCTAGTATATAAGTATTCGTGTGTATTGCAAAGTTCTGGAATCATCAAAATGACAAGAAATTTGGAAAAGTTACAAACACTGTACACAGAAAGATGTATATGGGACTACACGAACACGTGGCGTAAAAAACCTCCCCCCGAGTTTTACGATTTAACATGACATATTTAGAATATGAAGGCATTTGAAGAGCCATGCTATTCAGGGAACATGTTTAATCTGATGTTCTTCCACCTTTGCATAATAACAATGATAACGCTCTCAAATTATTGTTTACCTCTTCCCAGAACTCAACCTTCTCTTTAACATTAAATCGCAACCCTAACCATAACGCTTTATCTTTGACAATAAAGAAAGCCAAGATGTAGGATCACTCTCTTCAAACATTCGGCTTGATTCGTTCACCTATCTCTTGCGTCAAATAATACTGTTTTAATATTGACATTACAAATTTAGTCAAAACAAAGTCAAAACGCGATAGCTATTCCGTTTTAGAAAAAAAATTGAGGTCGACTTCTAAATCCTATTGTAAAACATTTAGTTTAGATATCAAGTTCGAATGAATAATTACGTCATTCTCATGTTCGCACGCTTCGAACGGTGATGGGACAGTGTCATTGAAATTGCCATTAATTGATTGTGCGAATTCCTTTGCGATCATGTATGATGAATTTATTTTGTTATCTAACGATGCTCCCTTTTCAAAATTATATATTCTAATAGCTATATAAATACGAGAATCAAATCAATTCGCTTAAAATTCAGTCAACGGAGTCGAATACATGCACGGCCGAGTTTTCGAGATTTCGTGGCGATCACTCGGTCGGTATTACTGATTGCACCCTTGTGCGAAGATGGGCTCTTGTATCAGTCCCTTTTCCCCTTGCGGGCCTGTGTGTACTAACGAGGAAGATATCTAGCGGTTTTATTCCCTGATCAAAAAGATTAAAGGACGGACTCGAGGTATTTTGTGATTTTATGACACCATTTATTCAACCTCTCGTGTATCATTGAACGTATACATTGTTCTTATGATACATTTTTCAAGCAAACTGTTTTTTGTAGATTCAAGTTTGTTGTCACGATACATTACTGAACTCAAGGAGTTTTTTTCTGATTAGGGATCAATACACTTTAGCTGCACTTCATTACGATCATAAAAAAAAAAATTAATTCAGATTGTAGTAACGAATCTATATCAATATGCTTAAAAATATAAAAAAAACATTGTGACATTTGAATGATAACAAAAGGAGAATAAAAAGGGAACAGAAAGATAATTAGGACAATTTAAATGTAAAGGGAAAATAGAGATCAAAGATATGCATAAGAACTATCTGATCTCGAAAATGTGCTAGATGACAGCCGCCAGTGCCTACAAAACATCTCTATGATCCTTGTTTTCCATTATGAATGTTATTATGCGATTATATTTTTTTTGGAGAAAATTCTCCTTCAGGTTAATGTCAAGAAAAACATTTTGTTTGACACAAAATCACGTACCTATTCATTTACCAGAAAATGTTTGCTATTACACTAATATAGCTTAATTCGCGCACTGAATCACGCTATGCATTAATGACTCGAAGGCCACGGATGCCTTTAAAGACACCATAGCCTCTCGACTCGCGCTCTCGCACTCATTGACGGGCTGTTAATCCGGAATTCTGTAACGTATCCACACGTGAATGCTTTCGCGATCGGCACCGAACGTCCCCGCGCATTAGTTCGATTGCACCGGGGTAACTCTACCCGTATCGTTCGGGTGTTACAGGGATCAAATGTCTAATGAAATTTACTTCCAAAAAAATTACATCTTGTTAGGTCGTGTCCACGACAATCAATTTTTGACGGNGGCCGGTGGGTTATGGGATGGGGTAAAGGATGGGATATGATGAAGTGTTCTAAATACTGGTGGCAGCGTCGTTTATGCGGGTACGTGTGCATGCAAAAAGAGTGGATGATATTTTCGAGGTAGTTTGTTTTGTTTGGTAATCATCATAATGGTCTAAAACTTGGTTTGGAGTGAGTTGTTCGATGGCTGGGGACCAGGTACGGCAAAAAAGTATTTTGGGCAAACTATTAATCAAGTTTATTGATCTTGATATTTGAATGATGAAATTCCTCTTCTTAAAAATATATTACAGCCCAAAAGAGTTTCACGAACTACCTTACTAACTAGAATGCAATTTGTTTCTTATAACAGGTGTCTAGTTCTTCCGTTTTCCAGTTAACTGAGGAGTGACACAGGAAAGCATCCCATGTCCTCTTCTATTTATGATTTACATAAAATGATTCTTCATTCAAAACTCATCAAATCATCATTTATATTCAATTAATTATATAATTTTTATTCCAATCTAGTATTTTCCCATGCAAATGCAAATGAACAGAATCATTAATCTGACAGGCGACATTCTTTTCGACAACAATGGTAAAAAATTGTTTCAAACACTTTGTATCGTATTTTTAATGATTTTTCAAGGGTTTCGTCACGTGTACTGATCCTTCCTTGAATGTATTTGACGATATATTAAGACAGATACACGCGTCTAAACCGAACGTTTTTGTTTTTTTATCATTGCTTAGTTCAGAACACCTCGATGTTTTCTTTTTAATTAACACTTTAAAAACACTTCTGGAACTGGATGATACTACGTTGACACTTCAAAGTATGTTCAGGGAAATTGGGAGAGCAAATGGCGAACTAATTTGACATGATGGAAGAAATTTCTGCATCTGCGACCACGCATTTTAGCTGTCGATCGTGATAATTCGAATGGTGAGTCCATCTCGTCGTCCTACTCTGGCGAACATCACTCAATTATGTGATTACCACCTCCATTTGCAGAAATAATCTGAAGATGATTTTCAGCCCGGCAGCAGCCAGCAATTTGCGCTCAAAGGGCATGTGTAAGGGAATAAATTTGAGTGAAAAATGACTCTATTTGTCAAAAATGAAACCGGTATAAAGAAGAAAAGAGTCGAGCCTGGAAACTGTAGGTTTTCTTCTACTTAGAAAAAGGTGTGTCATGTTTCCTATTAACAGAAGAAAAGGTTAGAAAGGGAAAACTTTCAGAGACAAAGAACTGGTACAAATGAGGCACCAAGTAACATTTTAACCCTTTTTAAAAAGTAACAAATTGAAGGGTATGATAACTTTTTGTAGAATGCATGTCGAAATAAAAGTTGGAACAGATTCTCTGGAATAACTTCCCTTCAAGATATATGAATGATAAGATAACCAGTCAATCTAAACGATTGTACGAAAGACATCTCCTTGCAGACACGATTCATAATGTGTAAAGTACGAATTTGTTTTTTAATGTTTCTTTCTTTCCTATTCCTTTCCCTCCTTAATCTTATTTTTGTGTACAAATCATTTGACACTTTTTCGTATTTATTTTGTATAGTCTCTTTGTTAAGAAAAACACTTCCAACAAGCCATTTTGTGTTTTTATGACCCCGCCACTTTTATTTATAAGAAGAATTATTGTTCATTGATTATATATGCGTTGTTTTAATGTGGACATAAATGATTTGATTTGATTACGATTCACGTTTGAAAATTTCATCTTTTATGATTTCTGTGAGGTGGAGCTAAACCTTGGCTGCGAATAAATATTGTAGTATTTTTCGTTG
The DNA here is from genome assembly GCA_003118195.1 of Hemicentrotus pulcherrimus. NCBI lineage: Eukaryota > Metazoa > Echinodermata > Echinoidea > Camarodonta > Strongylocentrotidae > Hemicentrotus > Hemicentrotus pulcherrimus. The sequence goes on along the minus strand of BEXV01000850.1, from coordinate 109,388 downwards.
AAATGAACATCAATATATTCAAACATAGGCGTTGACCCATCGGCGATTAAAAAAAAATAGAATTAAAAAACTTCCATGACAATGTTAATAAGTTAAACATTTTTTAAAGTGGGCAAAGAAACATAATAACCTCCTCCTTGAAACAACTCATAATGTGGAAGAATAAGTTCGTCTTAATTATAAGGAGGAACATAATAGTGAAGAGGTAAGGATGGGTAGAAGATGAATGGAAATATGTGAAAAGAGAGAAGAGACAGATAGATTGAAAGAGAGCGAAAGAGATGTATAGGTGATAAGGAAATAATAAGATATATGAAATGGGAGAATTAAAAAGGGATAGATTGATTGAAAGAGGATGGGCTGGATAGATGATTAGTAAAAATTGGAAGACATGTGAAAAGAGAAGAGGGAAAGACACTTTGAAAGAAAGAGAGAGAGAGAGAGAGAGAGGAAGAGAGGGTAAAATGAGAAAAGGAAAATATGATGATAGGTGAAAGGAGAGAAGGATAGATTGATAGAGAGAGGGGGAAAGATGGTGAGTCAGTTTTGAAGAGAGAAGGGAATATAGATGGGGAATCGAATACCTAAATCTGGACACAATGGCGCTTTTGTGTCCCGAAATCTAATTCGGCGCGAATTATAGATACTCTCCCCTCTGTCTCCATGGTAACGCGCTATGGGAAAACGCTTCGAAGCAATATGGAAAAGTGATGTAAAGATTGGTTCGGAGCAAAGTGAGAGGGAAAGAAAAGAGAAAGTGAAAGAGGTACAGGGGGATAGAGAAAAAGAGAGAGAGGGTGATAGAGAGTAGAGAGGGGGTGAGAGAGAAAGGTGAGTATGATGGATGAAAGGGAAACGTATACTCTCATATATTCTCTTTCTTTCGGATTCTCCTGGCGACTTTTATCTCGACAAAACCGAAGGCTCAATGAATGCGAGGAGCCAAGAATAGTCTACCTGCCGTTACGAGATTTGATGTCTCTAGTGAGTGCCGCTTTTCAACTCGCCCAAAAGAAAATTTCTTCGGAAACATGTCTAGTTTTTGTCGATGACAGCTGTTTTGAAATTAAAAAGAATAAAAGCCTTCGTCATGGTGTTGTAGAACCAAACCCATTGTACCTATTATTTACATCTCTCTGCTTTTCTCCCTCTCTTTCTCTTTCTCTCACTTCAATTCCAACGTCGGCCCATTGAAAAATATTTTCACAATGTTTGGAGGGGGAGAGTGAAGTGGATATAGAGGCATTGTGCGAAACAGAATTGGGGCCTGTATACAATCTATTCATGTCCATTGTATAGAGAGTGAAAATCTATATGAAACACAATACACAGGCAAAGAAAAGAATGCAGGCAAGGTTATCCTTGGGACTAGGAATTATATTGTTTTTAAATATTGAAAAGCAACCCTTTCTCCGTTCTATACAACTCCAACACAATACCTTGGAGTCGCGGTTGGGGGAAAAATGAATTGCATATAGTGGAGAAGTCAGGTAGTTGCAACTGTAAAGTTGCTGCTGAAACCCGACTAGGAAGGATCTTTGGGAACCATAACTCCCTCAAAAATCAGAAAAATCACAGAAGAGGCGTTGATTTCTTTGCCTGAGCTTGGCCTAAAAGACGGTTCATATCTCCCTCATCATCAGGACTGGATTCCTACTGTAGTAGTCAAAGTGCTTGTGAATATGTCCACTGTTGGAATTTAGCGATCTCTTCCGGGGTTAACCGATTTGGGCGGATTACGTAACAGGACATCCCTGTTCTTGTAAGTATTGCCTCCTCGCTTGTTGACGCCATTTACTGACGAAAAATATGTTTCGGGCAGACTAAGAGATTTTGGCAAGGAATGGAAAGGCAGGAATGTCAATTGAAAAAGTCTCAAAATGATGGTACTCGTAAATTAAATTATGGATGGTAACCTGCGTCATGACGTGAACTGATAAATGATTGATAATCACAAGGAGTGATTCACAAAATAGGCCCGCTATGGACGACTTTAGCAGCGGAGAGGAATAAACGTACGCGGCCGAATGATGCAGTTCCATCGTTCAGCGGATGCGAATCTTGTGTAGGGCGTGATCGCATCTTCGCATTTCTCTACGAAAGAAATGCTCGCATCTATGCCTGTGGGTCGAGGCTCTGTCATTTGTTTATTCACTCTTTTTAAAGCATAGATTTCATATTTTGCTTTTTTTAAAAACAATTTTAAATTAATCGAAGGCAAAGAAAGATTGGAACATATTGCAATATTTGTTCCGTAACATCTTTATGCATGATTTTAGTCGAAGTGCCTAGAATATCTCAACTAGCGGCTTGGGAAGTAAGGTTATCGGAGAAGCAAAGACCATGGACCTACTACGAAGGTCCATTTTGAAATTATGGCCTGTTAGGCCAGTTGCACATGCTGAAGTAGGAATAAGTCAGAAACTGGCGCGGTTTTTTTGACGCGCCACGCGAAAGTGGCATACTAATCAAACTTATTGTAACCATGCAATTAGGCTTTGATTTACCGGCGAATAAGCTAATTCCTTCACAGGATTGATTAGCCCAGGGACTGACGCAAGAAGAAGTGCGCCAGGTTGTGCGTCAGCGACGGAGGTTGTCTTTGACACAGACTCTAAAGAGTGAAATCATCATGACAATGATACAAATGATGAGAACCATTTTGATAATGATGAAAAAGAGCAAGCGAGAGAGAGAGAGAGAGAAAATGATGATGATGATGATGATGATGATGATGATGATGATAATAAAGATGATGATAATGATGGTGAGAAGGAGGAGAGGTGAGGAAGAAGAGGGTGATGGCGGTGTTGTTGATGATGATGCTAATGATGATGATGATGATGATGCTTAAGATAATGCAGATGATGATGGTAAAATGTACAGGAGGAGGAATGAAAACTCATTCTCAAACTTTGGAAAGTTGTGGTTTGTTCCTTTTTTTATACAATGTATCACTAGTAGTGATAATGATCTTAGTGAAGATGAATTTACAGAATTAAACAGGATTAGAAAAGAAATGGATTTGAAAGCCGTCGTTCATACTAACTTTATAGGTATGCCACTAATAATACTAACTTGTTCATACCCCTTCGATTATAATTGGTCATCAGCATAATTTTGACATCCAAAGCAGCGTTTCGTTTCCTACTCCACTCCTAATTCAGGATTATCCACTTTTTCTGTGTCTGCATCACAAAAGAGGGATTTCAGAGACATTGTTTTAGGGCAGTGACTGTTTAGCCTCGAAAGTTTTACCAAGCCACGGCGTCCTCAAGCATGTTAAGCCAAAGGTACCGAGAGGAAATAACCATATCCGTTTGTTACTGCGTATACTATTTTCTTTTCAGTTAACTTCACGTAGGTTACGGTTTCTAGAAAACACAAAAATATTACCCAACAAAACCTGTTCGGTTGTTTTTAATTTTATCTTGAAGTGCTTGTTAACAAGTTTGTTTGAAAAAATCAAATCAAATAAAAGCAATTCATAGTATAGTAATATCACAAATTTCATACCATTATCAAATACATATAAAAATACGCAAGAAAAATATAAAGAAACACGATTATAAAATGTCCTTTGGTAAGGCATTAATCTACATTCGCCACTCCATACCCAGAGGGAAATGGGGGATGGGTAGGATGACTTGAGTATTTGTGTTGATAATTGCCACATGTCCTCATGTAGACCGCTATGATAGGAATATTGACAAGAAGGTGGAGATGGTGCACATTGTGCATGAATGAATCCGATGACCTGGGTATTAATAAATTATCTGTAAAGCTTAATAGAGACGGTATATAAATCCATATATATATTATATTTCTAGATTGACAGTTTTCTTTTTTTAATATCAAATATCAAATTCACAATTAAAAATAATAATGAGCCGCCAATTTGTTTGATGACTTCCTGTACATGATGCGTGACATGAGAGGTCAAGATCACATTTAATTTTTGTTGTTGTTAATGTTTAGATCTAAGACAATTACAGCTTGCGTGTAATCCTGTAGAGAATCCGCGGAGAAAAAAGGTCACTTAATAGTAGGGGACATTTTCATTCCCAAACTTACTAGGTATTTCATTTCAAATAAATTTAAAATCCAATTTCAAAGAAGATTAATCATTATTCTTTATGAAAGGCAAAAAAATAAAGGATTTACAATAACTTATTAATGCTTTTAATGTTTTCTTTGTATTCACCAATCATGAAAATAAGACCTGACTAAACCTGCAAACACTGATGTTATCATATAGTTTTGTTCTTCGTTCTTCATCCAGGGTACCTTCTTATAGGTATATATTGGGCATATTGTTTGTAGAACGACACCTCTAAACCAAGCTATCCCCAGCATGACCTGTTAAACAAGATTTGCATTTTAAATCCTACTTTCTCACTCTCTGGACATTCAACTCTTTCCAAATACAAAGCGAAAATTAAGACCACGTTATTGTTTCAACTTTGGCTAAACCCATTCGGAACCGCCCCCTCGTTCTTGAAGCATTTAATTTGTGAATGAGTCTGCATTATTATTGTTCAAACATGACTTTCATCTTAAACCCCTAAATTTGTCATGTAGAACTTTCGGCTGATCCCCATCAGCCTTTCCGCCCTAGCTATTTGCTGAAGAGCTGATGCGAGAAGCGAGGGTGTAGTGGGGTAGTAGGGGTAATGACAGAAGGGCCAGTCTACCATGTCTCCAAAAGGGTGCATGGTATTGGTAGAAGAGGTGCAACTATAGCTACCATACACTTATACGTGGGGACACTCATAGTTCGGTGGTTATAGCAGTGGTCTACTGGAACTAGTAGGTCCGAGGTTCAAAACCAAGCAGTAACTTTAAAAAGGCATGATTTTAGACATTTCAAAATGTACGCATAAGGCATTTTTCCAATACGGTATTCACGAAGTCCAATATTTTAGTACTTTTGAAGATTGCATCAATTTTACACCCATACCTCGGAAATATAAAGAATAATGATGCTTTCATTGTTTATTGTGATACCTGATAACGTCAGGGATACAAAAACGGCCACATGCCTTGGCCTTGTTGATGCGTTTGTGACCTGTGGTCTCGTTGCATACTTTAACTGTTTAATAGGCAACCAGTATCCAACCAATCAAGTTTGCGTATTTATTATTTGCTTTTAATTCATTTGCTATCAATCGTGACTGTGTTGGATATTTTCATGACAATTAAGAGGTATCTAGCTCAATTTAAGAGCTCCTTAACACTAACTAACACTCCTAACACTAACATTAACACCTAACTTTAAATCACTTAGTGTATTTGGGAAAAAGCAACAAGATCCGGTAAATTATAATAAAATCCAAACGTTTAGCGAAGGCCCTTGATGAACTTAGCTTGAATTCGGGTCCAATTTAAGGAATATGAAGAGGGAAATGTCTATTCGATAAGCTAAATAAATCACCTTCTCCTCTTCTCAGAGGAGAGCATTTATTAAGTGCTTCGTATTAAGTCTTGGTTGGCTTAAAACAAGGGAATGTGCTCGGTCAATTTGATCAGGGTATTATGCGGTGAAACTTAGCAAACAGTTGCGTTGGCAATTTGAAGAGGAAAAAGAGTTATTGAATCAAAGGATTTAAAAGTAGATTCGTGATCCTTTTTCATGTAAAAACTGGATGGCAGATCGATTTTCTTTTTCTTGTTTGATCTTTCATGTTCATCCCCATCAGTTTATCAATATCTCATATAACAAAATGGGTTCAAGCGCAAACTTTTTACCATTTTCCGTTTACCATAGCTGACCTTAATCAAGTTTTCTAACTTTCCATCTTTTTGCCCTCTCCTTTTTACCTTCTTTACACAATCTTTTATTTAGTTTTGAGTTTTGAAAATACATGTAGGCCTTTTAATATCAAAAGATTCATTGCATTCATTTTCATTTTTCAAATTTGTGGAGATACTTTGAACATCACGGATAAAAAGATTCTTTCCATATTTCTTAATTTTTGAGTTTTGTGTTCTTATCCATATCTAATGTTGTTGCACAGTAAGCTAGGTCAATTTTGTCCATGCCCTTGGGTCACCTGAGATTCGTTTATGTTTTATATTTCACTATTGCTCTCCATCGATCGTAATATTTCTCTTATACCAATATTGAGTAATTTGTGGCCTTCTTTCAGTTATTATTATTTGTTACACCTCGTTGATTTAATTGGAATTTCTTTTGTTATTTTTTTTTTATTTTACTTCGTCTATTTCCTAGGATTTCTCCTTTTGTTATCAGCTATATTCATCTTATCTATCGTCTGAATCAATTTTTATTTTTCACCATGATTACCGTCTACTCTACTGTAAGACACCATACCGTTCCTCATAGTCTGTCGATGTCACACTGCGACTCACTCTCCTGCAGGCTAATCTTTTGCAACTCATAATCACATCTTGGTCATTACCTGGCCAGTGAGTCAAAGACATCCATTTGCTTTGTGTCAAGTCCCCCATCCTTCATTCAGCAAGTGGCGAATTTCGACAATTGACAAATTGCTCTCAGCGGACTCGGTATTCTGTGTGGGGATATGCTGAAAATGAGCTTAATCGTGTAGCGATACAATGGCGTCCTTTCTCTCCCACCACTTAATAACGCAAACGAATCTGCATGACACAGAAACCGACCCGGTGGGACTACAGTGGCCCCATGCGGCGCGCGCGCACGCTCATCAACGCGGACCAGCGCACCCGCATTCGCCTATAATGCTATTATACGGCTAGCGATACGGGCACCCTGCATGTTTCCACCCGTTTCACCCTCCTCTCCGCACTTTTATCATGAACTTGAAAAGTCAGAAATACATACTGTAATTGCTTCGACTTTCATCATTTTCTCAAGTTCGTCTTTTGTTCGAGACGTCTCGGTGCTACAATCACTAGTGGCGCGCGAAAAATTATGCCCATTCCGCATTCGATATCTGCGAGTCCGTCCAACTGGAAATTTTGCCAAAAAAGAATAAGATATTGCGTTTGTTGAGCATAGTGAACATAGAATCAACATCCTTTAAAGAAAAGTTTAAGATTAACCGAGCCATTATGATTAAAACTTTGAAACTTTGTGACATTTTGATCTCATGAAAATTACTGTAATTCTGCACGAGGGTGTCGATCATAGACAGCGTATGTTTCCCTACAACGCAGCACAATCGCATCATCTTCGGCATTGTCTACAAGCTGGTTTATCTTCAGGGACCTTGGAGTATATTCAAAGTGGGGGAGCTGACAGATCAGCAATCCATGTCTATCTTTGACAGGCAAAATCTCAAACAAAAAAAGTCATTACATTATTTAGGGAGGGGCAGGGTGCCTTTTCCAGTCTAAAAGCAGTCAAATAATGCGGCTTACCTCATTCTCTGTCCAAAGGGGTGGGTGGGTGTGAAAGAGTGCAACACCGAGGCTTTCTCCGGCTTCATCATGAATTATGTTAGATAATAATGATAAAAATAATAATACTCAGTTTTTATAAAGCGCTTATTACAATCACTGAGCGCTTCCAAATTTGGAAATTATTACCCCGGCTTTAGCTGTGCTGCCATTACGGCGACTTTTTTTCCTTGAATATGCCCTTGAATATGGCAAAAGCTGATGCATCGTTTTT
>BEXV01000850.1:34431-66639 GCA_003118195.1 Hemicentrotus pulcherrimus | reverse complement strand
CCCCCCCCCCCCCCTCAGAAAAAAAAACATGCAAAAATGGTGTAGTGACGCCTTGTGGGTAGATGATACTAGGTACTTCGATCGTTGCAATGTTTGCGTTTTGATGGCGTCGGGTTTCAAGTCGGCGATAGGAGTCGAGCGATCAGCGGATCACGGTCGTATTTCGAACTACCGTCGCCGCGTCTAACCTTACACCCATTTCCGACCTCTTCGCACGCCACCTTTGTTTTTAGTAAGAAAATTAATATTTCTCTAATTTCATATTAGAAATAAAGATCAGCTTATACAACCGAACTCTCCCTCAAACAATCCACGTGCGCGTCGGAATTCAATTAGTTTCTTGCACCCCTCTTTCTCTTCGCGTAAATCAAGAGATTTGTACTAAAATTCTTTTTCGTCACCCTCTTTCTTTACCGATATATTCCCGTTTGTCATCTTTCTAATTTTATCTCACTTTGAACCATAATATCAATTCCATATGTTTGACGTTTCGTCTATGTATTTGTTTGTCATCTTTATCAATTCAGAACTTTAATAATATTTCGTTGCTTTCTAGTTATTTCCTCGCTTCATACTTCCATTTTCAATCAACATTCATTTTCCTCTGCTCTCTCCTTCTCTTTTCTGCCTCATATCGTTATGTTTTCGGCCACTCTTCCATTATATTCTATCCATCCCCTCGTCGTGTTAATTTACCTTGTATTTATCTCCAATTTTCTCCCTTTTCTCTGTTTCGCTGTATTTCTGCCAATCCTTCTTCCTCTTTCTCACTCTCTTTCTTTCTTCGTCGCGCTCTCTCTCTCTCCCTCTCTCTCCCTCTCTCTCTCTCTCTCTCTCTCTCTCTTTCACACCTCCAATCTCTCTTTCTTTCCCCATCCTTTTCTAATCGTAACCTTCCTAATTACCCCTTGTCCTCATCGCGTGTAGTCGTTATGAAATTACGCAGACGATTCGTCGACACTGCTCGCAAATTTTGGCGCGCTTTCATGCACTTTTGCGCCGAGCCACCTTGTAACTCAACACTGTGTTTATGGCCCGAATCGGGACGACTGTGCGAATATTACCTCTAGAGATGTTTTTTTCGACGTGTATGTGACCTTGTTGAGGTATATTACATGATGAATCCCTGACAAGTATAAACTCAAAGGCTGAATTGAAATTATAAACTCAAATATACATTTTTTTTACCCCGAGGTAATAACCACGAATTAACCATGTTAACCTAAATAGGGAATGGGGAGGAGAGAGGGCGGTGCTCCGACTATCTGGTGTTTAAACAGCCGTGGAGATCGCAGATAAAATCTGTTTCATCATCAGGATGAGTACTTTGTCATTATCATATGAGATAATTCCAAATGTTAGACAGAATGAAACAAAACGGTCATAGACATGGGAAAGCAAGACTCCATTGTCCATAATACTGAGTTTTAATCGCATTTCTGTATTGGTGTAGTCCAGATGAAGGAAAAAGTACACCTTAAGAAAAAAAGGGGCGATTTCAACACCCCCTTCCGGCAACATGAATCTCCTTCAAGTTTATAATGTCATAAAATTGATGGGTATTGATGTTTGCTTCTAACTTTATAGAAAACAACAGCAGCAACAAAGAAACAAAGTGAGCCTTAATGTTATAGGACCGCACCATTTGGGATTAAGTTCTTATAAACAGTAATTATCGTTTAAGCAAAATGTCAATATTGAACCATATCTTCATTAATGCGGTTAACATGTAGCTGTTGTTCTTATTGTGATATTTTACGTGATGTCAAAGTAAAAAGACATTGTTGTTATCCATTTAATCAGAAAACAAAATCTTTCAATTAAGCAATTATAGTATACGATTTCCTTTGACGGACGCACGCAAAACAGTGGTTAAAGTGTTGATATCTGTTATCTCACGATTAAGGGCTCACCTTGATCAGTTCTAAGCTTGATGTTTGTTTATGATTAAGATCAGGTGCAGAACCAACGTTTTGTAAAATAGGGGGCACATCAGTTCTAAAAAAGTAAATTTGACGCAACAAAAAAAGGAAGATGAAAAGACGAGGGCTATCACCTAATAAGAAGTGGGGTGGGGGCACATTTTAGGACTTTATACGAAAGGTATGTCAATTGGGTTTCAAAAGGGGAAGGGGAATCCCCACCCCTTTATCAGTCACCGTCTGAGATCGTCTGACCGTTTAGACTGGTGTAGATCACACCTTGTCATCTGAGCTGAGGGTTATCAGATATTTGAATCTTTTGCAAACAGACACACTCGTTAAACGCGACTTACGCGATTATTAAAAGTCGGTTGTTTGAGCTTTGCATCGCGCAGACGACCAATTGATAAGATAAAGTTAGGCCACACGACTGGGCCATTCATTCAAAGACACATTTTATTTCATAGTAGCTGTTTATAGTTGTCACTGGCTGAAAGACCTCATTAAACAATCTCTTTTATCGCTAGTTGTGTCTGTGTTCTTTTGAGTGCTTCTCATAAAGGGAGGAGGGGAGGGGAGGGACAGAAGGATTGGAACACAAGAGCGAGACCTTCATAGTAGTCCATAGTACAAGATCGACTCAATAGTCCCACGTGTGTGTTGCTATAAAGCCCATTCACAAGCCCTAACAAAAACTCCGCCCTTGTAAGCTACCACTCTCTTCAAAGGAAAATGCTCCTCGTGGCGACAGAGCAAATTCTCAAACACAATGCGCGCGGTGGGCAGAAAAACTGTTCCAAAAATACAATTTCCATTGCTCCTGTGTTTGCTCCTACTACACGCGTGCTGCTTTTCACTCGAGATTTCTATTCTATACGAAGAAAAGGGAGAATAGTTACCCAAATCAACTTAGTATTGTATCCAGCTTTCCCGTCACAACAAAAATCTCTATACATGGGACTAGGTACAATAATGGTATTTATTGACATTTTGCACAAGAACGTATTGTGGCAACACGTGGCGGAAAAGACCAGACCCTCCTTTCATGTATTTTTTTCTTTCGCATTTGATCCTATTAATTCGTTCTTACCTGCTACCGATGGCCTGCCGTGTAATATAATGTTACCCTTTCAGCATGAATTCAAAAGCATTTTCAGAAGCTTAGTAAAGCAGAGTTAAGATGTTAGTTTTCTAAACTGACGGGGATTCCCCTTTTTACTACAGTGTATTTACATATTTTGACAATTTACTAAGGATGATCTTACACATATCTTCTCAATAGTAAACGAATCGTAAATGTATATTTAGAGTAGTTTGATATGCTTGTTTTATTTGATTGGTGAGATAGAAGGTCTGATTATTTTTATGTTAGTGATGACGATGATAATGATGATGACGGTGATGATGATTCATACAGTTTCAAAAGGCGCCATATTTTTTGGTTAAAACATACATAGGTGCAGCTCCTTGAAAGAAGAAGAAATGTTGCCATTAACCAAACATTTCTTTCGTCAGATTTTCAAGCTTAGTAAGATATTTTTTCTAAGAGAACAATTTCATTTTGAGTATCAAAGTGACTTTCTTCATAAAATAATACCTATGCCTACATCATGGTGAACATTTGTAGGTGTGCTTTTATCAATAAAGTACATCGTCGTCTTTAATGGCTTATTATATCCCCAATTTTATAATTATATTGCAACGTAAATTGTCATTATTATCGTCATCATCATCACTTCCACCACTACCACCACCACCACCATCAGCAGCATCATCATCATCAACAGCAGTACCACCATCACCACCACTTCCACTACTCCCCCGTCACAACCACTATCACCCACCACTATCACCCACCACTATCACCCACCACCATCACCACAATCTTGCCAATCTCGATAAACATCGTATTCAATTTCACCGCAACATTTTAGAAAATGTCCATGTTCAAGTTAGAGTCTATAAATTTGTTTCACTGTTTCTCTATTTCAACCAATTAAATATGTAGATGCAAATATCCTTATTTATCACTAAGGGTATTTTATTGTTCATAATATGTTGTCTCTCTTGTCTTCTATTACTCTCTCCCCTTCTCTATCTCCCCTTCTCTATATATCTCTCTCTCTCTCTCCTCCATTACCCTCCTCTCCCATCTCTTGGTTTTAAATGGGGATAGACAAGGTTCTTTATTGAAGTTTCTTCTTATGCCTTTCGTTTGCCTAGTGGATTTTGGTTGAGGATTTTCCAACCCCTTCACAAGATTTTGTTCTCTTGTTTGTTTTTGACAAAGTTGCCTGGACTCTGGGGCTGGCTCAAGAGGTTAGGGCTAAAAGGTTTCACTTACAACTTAAAGGGAAACCTCAGAAATGACACTGATAACTTGTTCCCCTAAAAATATCCTGAATTTATGATCCCCTATATACTAATGGTTGAGTTTCAGTATTTGCATATGTTGTTTCGTGCATTTTCTCATTTTGATTAATTATGATTATTATTATTATTATTATTATTTCTCTTGGTAACTGAAAGTGAATATTTTCAAAGCCGAAGGTGGTCAGTAAGTGTTTCGGATCCAGTGACAAAACATAGCATATCGCTTATAATTTTAACGAAAAACAATTGTGAATGTAATTTGATTTAATTGAATTTTAAAAACATTTAATTGATTTTCTAATAAGTTATTCCGAATGTAGAATATTGAAAGTATTGGCCAATGATGGAATAACTATAAAGCTACTTGGAAAAGCACATAGATTTATGGATAGTATACAAATATGAACTAATGTGCATTCACTGCATTTTATAACTGTTGACTTTTTTGTGGTCTGAATCTGAAATGGACTTAAACTGATGAGGTTTGAGTTTGTGGCATATGATTGGCACTCCGAGATGGGTTTCTTTTTTTATTTTCAAGAAAAGGTAAAACAGGAGGATTTTTTTTTTTCGTTGCCTCTGTCGGGGAAAAAGAACGTACCCCCTCATTCGGATTTTGGGCCCACCTGCGCTGCAATGCAAGCCGATCTTAATGACCCGTTCAAGCGTGTTCTTATTCATGAGGCAGAGCATGGCCGGTCTCTTATTGGTCCGAATACCACAGATGCTTCATCCCTTTCCGCGCGCTTTCCATAGCGAGCTCCACCCCGGAGCATTCTATACTCTGCATAACAAAGGCGCGCGAATTCAATTAGCTACGTCACCTGTCAGTGGTCGTGACGTCAGGGGGCATTGGTTGCATTACAATACACGAAGCCCGGCGCCCGACCCTGCCGTGATTGGACAACTCCTTGCATAATTAGACTGAAAGGCAATCAATATCGTATGGAGGGCAGAGTCCACGGCACGCTAAAAATAACGAGCGGCTTCTGTCGATGCTGTCATATTTTGTGTTGAGCTCTGGTAGTCAACATTACAAACAGCAAGGCTCTCCAAAGACTACCAACCTAACTTTGATCAGTTTAGCATTTAAGCAATCTTTATCGAGAGACTTGGCATTATTTCTTTTCGTCGTTCATTTCAAAGAGACTGACCAATATGTCTGTTCCTGGTGTGCATGAACAGCCGGAGTTGAAGCATTCTGTGAACGTCATGGCAAGTTCTATCCCCGGCATGACCCATCACGTCGGGCTCACGCAGGCTTCCGTCATGGGCAACGGCCCGCCTGGCATGGGAGGCAACAAGAACAACAGCAACCCCAACAACAACCCGGACAGAGTTAAAAGGCCCATGAACGCTTTTATGGTGTGGTCAAGAGGACAACGCAGAAAGCTGTCGCAAGAGAACCCCAAAATGCACAATTCTGAGATAAGCAAGAGGTTAGGAGCCGAGTGGAAGTTGCTGTCTGAGGACGAAAAGAGGCCGTTTATCGACGAGGCGAAACGACTTCGAGCGGTGCATATGAAGGAGCATCCGGACTACAAGTACAGGCCACGACGTAAGACCAAGACCTTGTTGAAGAAGGACAAGTTTACCCTTCCAGGTATCATCAACCCACAGACCGGCGCACCTGTTCAGAGAGGGGTAGGAGACGGGATGCACGGCTACCAGCACCTCAACGGCTACATGAACGGGTACCCAAGTATGATGCAGGACCAGCTATCTCACCTCCCATCGCATTCCTACGGGGCACATCAAGCTGCACAAATGGCCAACAGTGGACTTCATCACAGGTATGACATGGCCCAGTTAGGCTACCCTGCTATGTCCACCACCCACGCCGCATCATACCTCAGCCCCGCCGCTGCCAACTACTCGGCCGCCTACAGCCAGGCGGCAATGATGCACCACGCACCGTCTGGCACCTCAGCCGCCAAGTCCGAACAAGCGTCGATGCCAACAGAGCGAACGCAGTCGGCAGCCACCGCCGTCTCCGCTGGCGGGCGACCCATGCCTGGCGATTCGTCGCTTCGTGATATGATCAACATGTACCTCCCTGGCGACGCCAACGACCCGAACGTCCAACGACAACATGCTATGCAACAGGCTGCCGCAGCGGCGTATCACGGTACCAGTGTAACATCTACGAGTGGTGTCGGTGTGAACGGTACCGTTCCACTCACGCATATGTAAGACCAAAAACTTTCTTTTTCACAAGTTTAAAAAGTACTGTTTTCAAGACATTTTATGCTCGGATTTCGTTCACGAGCTCGGATAGAAAGATTTATCGTTGAGAGAGTACCTGTTTGAATCGTTATCTAAATTTGAAAGTTGACTCTAGCGATCAAGCGATTTTATTTGCGAGGAGAGAAAGAGAAGGGAGAGAAAGGATCCTTTTGCTGCAGATTGAGTCTCTTTCCCCGCTAGTTGCCTTATATGCCTTGACTTGTAAAACAATTTTGTACTTCAAGACTACCACAATTTAAAAAATGGCTACTTCAGAAGAAACCATCTACGAATAAAAGGCTCGACGCTCTAACACTCTTGATTTTGAACGATTATTTGTATAAAATTGGACTTATTCTTTCGTTGCCAAATGTCTTGATTTTTTTTTATTGTCAATGAATAATTACTTTTTGATTTATTTTCTAATGTGCTTAAGTTCCTTGAAAAGTCAAGATTATATCAGTTTTATGTACAGCGTTTATGTGACTTGACGATTAGATATTATGAAAAATGATTCTTAGCTAATTTGTATGTATATTTTGGCATCGGTTTTTCTTTTCTCGGGAAATAATTATCGAGTTTGTAAAGACACTATTGAGTTGCTCTACGCAGGCGTAAACAGAATCATGACAATACCTTGAAAGTATCCAGAGTTTAAACAAACATTGTCTCAATTTAGATATTCTTTTATAGTGATGTTTATTCTCCTTCACTTTTAAATTATTTGGCGAAGGTGGAGAAATAATTTGTACGAATACTGCCTTAATATGTAACATATAATTCACAACCTTGTAGACCATAAAAAGTATGTGACGAAACGGGCTGAATTTTGTTTTTTATAGATTTTCTTAACTTTACGACACGAAAGGGTTTTTTCCACTGCAATTCAAGTTTAACGTTCAGAAATGATTTCATCATGTATATTTTCTGGTTTTCTGTAGTGAGCAAACAGAAAAATTACATTGTGTTAAGTATATACATAGTATTTCTGATGTCCGTTTCGCAGATTTTGAACACCTGCTTAATTAGACATTTATTATTCATCCAAAAAGACATGAGGCTGTGTAGCTAGTTTTCAATTCTGGTATTATTTGTGTACGAAAACATTCGTTCCTTACTTGTGCAACATTTGTTTGCTCTTTTCATGCTAAACGTGAATAACTTTGAATGAGAAATTTGATTGTATTTCTTCATGACATTTTTGATATCTTGGAAATATACGACCCGGATTTGTTTGTTCGAAAATTGAACGCTAACTTTTCAAAAGTTTATTCACATTTTCTGGTGCACTACTATAATCATGTTGAAAAGTAATTGTCACTGTTTCCTTATATAGAAAAACACCTTCCAATTTCATGAATGCATTATAGGTGCTCTGTATTTTAATGAAGAAATATCTGTCTCACGAAAGTGGCCGTTATTTTATTTTGAAAACAAATCGTGCTTTCCCCGGTTAGCAGTCCCAAACTTTTTTTTTTTCAGTGGTAAAACAGAAATGGGCGCTTGCCAACTTAGATATTTATAAAGAAACATTGTTATACTAATCCTGATTATTCAATTTACAAAATCTCTCGTGGGTGCTTTGGGAGCTTGAAATCTTTCGGGTCCTTTTTTTTTTCTTTCAACTATTAATTTCGAATGATTGTATCTTCTATATTTTCTTTCTGTTTGTGTATCTACCTGGGGAAAATCTACTTTTTTGTTATACTTTGTGAGAAAAAAAAATATGAATAAATATGGCCGAACAATTGCGGCGTTTTTGACGGTGTAAAATGTAAAAACAAATTGACATTGTCGTTTTGAGTTGTCTTTACGCTAAGAACCAATTCAGATTTGTTTGGTAAAATGATACCCTTGTTAAGCGTGTGATAAGCGAGTGATATTGCTAATTAGCTGGTGACACAAACAAATTTAATCTTCATAAAATGAGATCAGTTATTCTATTTACTAATTGAGTGATGATAGATTTAGGTTTCTCCTGCGTGATGTGTAATACATGAATTGAGAGGATTTGTTAATGGTGATGTTGGAAATGTCGATTGTGGAGATTTTGACATTAATTTCGGTCTGCTGTAATGTGTGTATATGCGTTGTTGCATTGAGTGCGGATGTTAGCGTGTGTGCTTAATCTTGTTTGCCGAGAAGGTTAATAAAGGCTTCCATCTTTAAGAATAAGATTAAAATAGAATTAATAAAATTAATGCATATTGCATCTTCAAGTAATTATAGGGTTTAGATTGTAAATTTGCTCTCTTATTCCTTCAAAATACTTGTATCTGCAATACTGTAACAAGAACGTACAAAAGTACATAATTGTTTCTTAATATTATGCGTGTAATGCACAGAACTCCAGTTGTGTTGATATTTAATTTTCAAAGTGAGTGCTTTAGCAAACACTGTAGATCAAACTCCGCAACCTTTCACCCTATGGAGTATAGACTCTGTTTACATTCGGTTTGATAATGCAGTTTTAATTGCATTAATTCGTTTCTCTATTATGGAGGGTTTAACAGGGGGTTTAACAGGGTCTCTTAAAACAATAGTTTGGTTAATGAAATGTTATTAAGTAGTTTAAAGCACTGCTTGGTAATCACAATTTTATTTCTCGATTTGTTTCTTTCTTATCTTACTGTCTGAATGTCTGTCCTTCACATTAGCTTCTTCTTATTTTTTTCTCTTCTTTCTTTCTTTGATCACGCTCTCTCTTTTTCTCTCTCTCTCTCACCCCTACTACCTCGATGTCGTTCTATCTCCTACTACTACCAATTTCTCTCGCCCTGTCTCACCTTTACTTCTTTATATCTTTTGCTCTATTACCCCTGTCTCTTTCCATCTCTCCCCTCTCTCTTCGTTTCTCTCTTTCATCTTTTTCACTCTCTTCCCTCTCTCTTCAGTAACAAAGTTTGGAACCCGTTTTCAACTAGACGAAAACTTCTTCACACTCTACAATGGACGATATCTTAAGCGGGAGTATGCGACACGATTCAATCCTTGCTTTAAAAAATCTTCCAATCCTAAACGCATTCATGCGAGACGGGAATATCAAGAACATTTAGGTGATTAAATAAAGATTTGGAAAAACACAAAGATGGTATATATCCTAAGTACATACAAAATGGATAGCATCTTAGCCAAAATGTATATCATTATACTCTTAGAATAGCAGAGCATATTTTTTTTACATTGATACGTAATGGAAAAACAACACCATTCTTAAGCGACACACTTGTCAATTATTATTGGGATATATACGTAAGTTGAATTTCGATCGCACTGTCTTTCGGTTTAGACTTTAGAAGGACACCCAGTTTCTGATGGACGTGAATGAAATGCACAATCATGGAGATTTGTTTTTCCGTCAACCAAATTAAACATAAACTTCAGAACTGGTAAGAAAAAAGAAAATGAGAGAGAAAACGGACGGATGGAGTAGTACTGATCAGGGGCCATTTTTTTTTCTTCATGGATGCCGCTGGTGGGGATTAAGCAATTTAAAACAAAATGCAAAAAAAAAAAAATCGTCGTTTGTACCATGAAGTGCAACACTCCACCTTTAAGCCGTTAAATAAACCAGAACCATTTGCATTTTCTCTGTTTTATTGAGGGTTTATATTTCAAATGGCGCGCAGTTTATGCGAGTCTTGATGTTGCCATTATTTACAATTACTCTCGTGCTTAATAACAAAAGCAAATTCGACACAGCTTTGTGAGACGTGAGCTATATCCCTTAGCGAAGGGGTGGGAACTTAAAGGGAAAGGTGTCCCACATCTCCGAGAAGCGGTATTAGTAAGAGGGGACACCACCGCCAGTGCCACCTCTTAGAGATTTAGTTTTTCAGTTTTTACGAAAAAACATGTGCCCCCATTATTTTTTCGATCTAAAAGGTACCCGAAAAAATAATAACTTTTATTTTTTTCAATGACTCTTTTGGAGTGGAAAAAGAACTAAAAATGTGATGATCATATTTCTTTTCAGTCACGACCTAAAATGGGCTGAATTATGTCCATCCCCATTTTTCCTTGACTTTTCGTTCCCCCTTCACCTACCGGTTGTCAATTTTTCATCGCAATATCTCAGCTTTTTACCTTAAATTTCTCAGAGGAACCGATTCTTATTTTTCAACTATGTAAACATAATGATAGACCCTGTTCTTTAGAAGGTCGTTTTTTCTTTTGCCAGAGAGATAATAATTCATCAAGAAAGTGTCTACAATTGTTTACATGTAGGGAATATCATTGAAAAAATAATAAAGCATTGTTAGCCACCAGATTTTATTTAGGAAATCGTAATTCGGAGATGAGAGGAGAAAGGAAATATTACTAGTCACATGATCTCAGAGCCCATTTAAAGTGTTTGGAGCCCCAATTTCGCAAAAAAAATAATTGATGTGAAAGAGGATGTCACTTAAGACACACTTCTGCAAAGATTTCCCCCAAAATGTGTTTGAAGAAACATATTGCTAAAAGAATACATAATATGGGTTTTCTGTTGTACGCAGAAAAAAATAAATGTTGTATTCCTTCATCGATATCGGACTTCAAACATATTTGTTTTGACAATCCCCGCAGAAAAGTGTCTTAAATGTCATCCCCTTTCACATTATGATACAATCAAATTTTGCCATCAAAATTGTGGGGCTCCCAACACTTAAGATGGTCTATTAGGACACGACGCATGTTGACTCTCCTGCAAAATGTTATTATTCTAGCGGTCCACGAGCCGACATATCACCTGTTGAAATACGTGCATAAATTACCGTGTTGCTATGGCGGATAGAATTGTAGAATAACACACACTCACAAGGCATGTATTTTGTTTTTAATTCTACAATTAATTATAAAGAGGCATGGTGAGTATGTTGATGTACACAAATGTATATCTGGAGGGTATTTTTTTTCTTTGCTATGCGTCTATTAGTATTACCCAGTTACAGAGATCCGCGACTGGTTTATTATCGATACTACCACGACGTTTCGGTAATTTTGCAGCAGGAACATAATAAAAACAATACTAGGCGTCCCATCCCACCTGCAAAAAATTACCAATATTAAATCTTAAACCATAAAAACAACAAGACCAAGTGGAATACCCCTATGTAGTTTTGACTCCGTCGATTTGCTGACAGGAAATAAAACTAGGTATAAAAGGCAAAACGAAATCCTACATTGGGTCGTACTTGAACGTTATGTGATGTGATGATAATTACATATTGAGGAAATGCGGCGTACATTATGGTAAAAAACATAACCGCAATGTACAATTCACAACATATATCTGCTATCCTAAATTTTTGTAACTACTCTATCTTTGGAAAAATCGCTACGCACTATATTCTCTCTTCTTTTTTTTTTTTTTTTTTTTTTTTGTACGAACTGGCAATTTCTTTGATGATTCATTTTAAAAAGTTGCATTCAAACCATTTCATTAAATATTCTTTTTTTTTTTCATAAAGGAGTGGAAAATACAAACAATTGTTGCCAATTTGAGGAGTCTGTCCTGAAGACTAGTTGTTGGCCATGGAAGGGTCATTAACAAAAAGCCACTGGGCTATTTTTATCTGTCAATGAATTCCTATCATTGGCAGTGTGGGCTTGTGTGGATATGACTATGACTAAGAAAGCAATTAGGTTCTAGGAAACAACATTCTTGATATGGTGTTTTTTTAATGGAGNTTTTTTACAATGCATCGTAATCTGCCCGTATAAGCGGAAATGCCATGTTACGATTTAACCTAGGATATAACCAATATTATTATTGTAGAAGCTCTAGACCCGGGAAGGAAATGCACATACACAAATGAGGTGCCTTTATTTCATGAATACACTTACGTAATCATAATCATATTTCATTTATTTCCCTTGATGCTACTTATTTTTATTCGTAGAGAAGATAACTAATAGACTTTATATTAATTAAGTGTTGTATATTATGCTTAGACCACCGACATTGCTTCCTCAATCTCGACAGTTAATCCACACTCAATTCGCAACGTTTTAATGAGCCATTATCGCAGTAAAAGTCATTCTGTCAAAATGTCTTGATGGTTAATCTTATTTTTCTCTATAATGATTACATCTGTAAAAATGTAATTCAAAATATAATTTTTGCTCTGTATCTGTTATAGTCTAAGGGTTGACAGAAAATAAAAGATTAATACCACCATCATATCAGATATCATACGACTTAATTCCAGCCAGATGCATTTTCAGAATAATAGTAAGTGTATTAATTTAAGAGTGGGAGGTGGAGGGAGGGGAATTATGGAGGGAGAGAGAGAGAGAGAAAGAGAGAAAGAACTGCCTACTTTAAATCAAATTATAATTCTAAAAGAGGACCAAACGGGGAATACCTTTGTAAATAAAGCAATGAAACATCACAGCGATGACTGTACGACAAGGGTAATTTTATACTGCCGTACAAAGGTAATATGTCCTTTTACGCAATATAATAATACCGTATTCTCCCATTGAGGCGATGTAGATGAACACACGTGAAATGCCCATTGAGAAAATGATACTGGCTCTATGTATAATAAACATAAGCGTGCAAATACAGAGACCTGCGATTCTAACGATTTCATCGATCGCCCTCCCGATTATTGATCGTACGTGTTGCTCTGTTTCAACAGTTCTCTTTTATTAGTCTTTAGAAAAGGATTCTGATGGTTTTATTTAAAAGAAATTTATGGTTTAGGATATCTTTGATTTTTTAGATGCTAAGAAGGAGCGATTAGTTATATTCCGCTTAAGAATTCCACCAAAATGAACATTAAAGTATAAACAAACAATCAAGTAAAACTTGACAGCGGGTATGAACAAAAGATAAACCATCATAAGTTTTGAATGGACCCATCGTAAGTGTCCACACAGACTTTGAACTAACTTGCCGTGGGAATTTACTTCATTATACACGTGTAATTCACAGTTGTCGGTGATTTTCATTCGATAGCAAAAATCCAACCAAAAAACCAACATTTTGGTTTAAGTTTTGTTAGGTCATAACACTTCATGTTCTGCAAATTATCTTACCCATCTCATCTGTAAGCAAAAACTGTGTGCTATTACTGATGCGTTTAGTGTAATAATTGATCTTATACAGGTTTGGTTTGATGGTTTGTTTGACCTGACTGATTAGAAAGCGGGGACCGACAGCTTTAAATCCTCTCCGAGGGCCTTGTCAATGAGAATTAATTGCCCTACCGAAGGTTACTGTATCGACTTGGTTTCGAACCTGGAACCTTCTGGTTATGAGACCACTGCTCTACCACTGAGCCATCACGTCTCCTTTGTGGAACCCCCAACCATAATGACTATGTTAAGTTATATTAACAAAAGTGACTCGAAAACGTTATATACTGTGTTGAGATGGATATAGGACGAATTATTAATGCGTTTATTTCGTCCGGAAATCCGTAACGAACCCTACTTCATAACTCTCTAGTACCCCATTCTGTCACCACGTAAGTTTCAATACAATCAATTAACATTCCAGAGCGAAGGAACACCTGAGGAACACAAAAGAACTGCCTACCAGTGAACTTGACACCTTACTGTTATGTAATCAACATACTCGTCTCATGAATGATGTAGATTTTGCAAAGCAAAACTCTCGGCAACAGGTGAATTGAATTCCATTGGTCAAGGCACAATGAATTGCACGTTTTTAGTGAAAGTGTGTTCGCTGTTTATGTTCACGCACTGCGTTTGAAGATTAAAAAAATGTACCGACAATAGGCCATTTTCATAATGTAACCACATGTATGCATATGCCTTCATGAAGCGCCTCGATACGAATTATTCATTCAACTGTTACACATTAATGTATTTCGGTAGTCAGAATGCGAACTGCTTTAATTGTTGCACAGGTAGAGCAGACATTATGGTTTGCCCTACCTTACAACACGTAATATATGCGTTTTGCATTCTATTATTCATTACATGTTCAAAATTTCTTTGCGACAATGAAAACTGTTTGCGAACTTTCTTGCAACCTTTTACGAACCCTAGCAAAACCCCCAATTTGATACGTTCGCAAGCATTCGCCGCTCCGTGAGATACCCCATTCAGGTTTAAGGTTAGGTTCTTATGGCATAATTAGTTATCGTGATCCGTTATTTTCACCGCCGACAAGTGCTCGGGTCTTTATTTCGTCAAGGTTTGGCCTTTCGGGTGAGGGTTAGAGTTGGGTATGATGTCGGGTCCAGGTTTAAAGTTGTTTCGTTTCTTTTAATTAAATAGGCCTCCCTTAAGGGAGTTTCTCTACCTGGGGGGAGGGGGGAGGGGGTCGCATTGAGTGAAATGTAAATAGCAATGTCAATGATTTGGAGTTTTTTTTTTAAATCGTATTTTTTCCCTCATTTATTTTCAAAAAGCCATTTATTTCCATTTTAGTTTCGCCAATGCAATGAATAAAACTTAGCTAAAGCCTCGAGTAGCCCCTTGAAAATGTAGCAGTATCTTGGAAGCAAAACCAATCAGCGCCTTTACATGAGACTAGAAGATTGGCGGAAAATTTATTCCGCCCGGCTGCTGAAATTGACACAGATCTTAAAATCGCTCTTGTCGTCTGCTAGCCGTAACTAACGTCGCAATCTACACATCAGTGCAATAAGTCCACCACGCATTGTAATTCATGCGATCAAGCTGGAGTGAAGCTCGTTTAAAGTGCAGGACTTCTCGGTGGGGCACTCGAGCTCGCGCACTATTGTGCAATCCTTCAAATATTTCTAGATGATCACACAAATTTTGTATATATAGTTCGTTTTTTTGATTTTCTGATAATTTGTTGATCAATCGCAAGAAACAACATGATAAACTTTAAATACAGCTCTTTATACAGTATTGGAGTAACATGAAATAGCAGAACATGCATGTTATTGCTAATTGGTTTTTATTGTTGTTAGTTTTCACCCAGGTTGATTTTCTTGCAGTGAATTCATGAGTTTTTAGTGATTAATGTCTCTTTTAATTTTGCGTCACACGTAACAACATCCAAAGCCAAAACTAGTATAAGTATATCTCTTATGAGTTTAAACATGACAATAATATTAATGATAATGATAATGATAATAATGATACAAAATGATATATTGGACATTTCATAGCGCAAATATCCACTACGCAAGGTGCTCAGTGCATTTTAATGTAAAAGTTTATGATTATAGCTCAATTACTAAATAGTTTGAAATCTGGCAACAAAACAAAGGGGAGGATAACATCGGAAGACGTACGAGACATTACCACTTATCCCTCGGATCAACTGACGGGAGAGGGCGTTCGTATGGATGTCTTTGTCTAACGCAAAGAAATCTATATGCATCAGAAATTGCATAAAGAAAAAAACCAACTACCTTATTTGGTGGACAAGTGTGGATGACGATGATGATGATGGTGGTATGTGGTGGTGGTGATTAGGATGATGGTGGTATGGTGGTGGTGGTGGTGATGATGATGATGGTATGGTGGTGGTGGTGATGATGATGATGATGATGGTATGGTGGTGGTGATGTGGTGGTGGTGGTGGTGGTGGTGGTGGTGGTGGAAGCAGTGGTGATGATGATAAAGATGATGACTGTGGTGAGGTGTGGTGGTGGTGGTGGTGATAATGATGCTGATGGTGATAATGAAGATGATGCTTGCGATGATGATAAAGATGATGATGATTAGGAAGATGATGATGATGATGCTTATGATTACAATGATGATGATGGTGATGCTGATGATGATGGTTATACTACTACTGCTACTACTACTACTACTACTTCTACTACTAATTATAATAAACCTAATTGTATTATTATCATTAAATAATAATAATACAATTAGGACTACTACTTAGACCACAACTACCATTACTACTATTTCTTCTACTACTAACTCTGAGGGTTATGGCAATGATTTGAGAAGGATAATATTGATGATGACGATGATGATCATACGAATGCACTACTTTCTAATGACATGACACACTAATGATGATAAGGATTAGGTTATTGATAACGGAAAGAACATCGATGATGATGATGGATGACGAGGAGGTGAATGATGAAGGTAATGATGACGGGCAGATGCATTAGCTTTTGACCATGGCCCACGTTACTCCAGCCCTCGCACCAACTAAATTACAATTAATGACACCGCTTATAAATCCCGTTATTAATACCACCCCAATCAAACTAACGTCAATTTCCTGCCGAGAGCGAAACGAGTACGGCTACCTGAAAATGGAGGAAATTATTCTTGATGCCTGTCCCTCGTCCAATAGGGGAAACCAATGTTTTTGCATTCCCACCCCGGCCAACATCCATTCTGTATCATTCTCATAATTGGTAGATCACATCGGCAAACAGACCATTATGGCTGTTTCATCATCACCATCAATCAACGTCACGTGACATGATCGGGTTCTTATTATTACTGTGTGAGGCAACTCTTGCTTTTCCTCATTTAATTTGTAGTAATTTATGTGTAAGTCCATCCTTTTTTGACCCATACGTTACCGATCAAATCCAGAGTTTACGTACAAGGGGAGATTTGAGGGTTAAGAAAGACATCTTGATTTCTGCTTCGTTAAATCAGAGATTTGCACATATTTCTTTGACCTTTTCACATGCTGAAATTTCTTATCTGTTCTTTTACTTCCCTCACTTTCACTGATCTGCCTAAAGAAATGATAATTAACTTCATTCCAAACCGAACCAACTTTTTAAGGAGGTAGACAATCTTTCTAAAGAAAGAGAGAGAGCAACAACCTTTCGCAGTCATACGTATACATCAAGGTCTAGCGAGCCCTTACAAAAATTACAAGATGGAACAAAGACCGAGTAGATAACAAATTTGATGATCAATAATTGATGTTTGGTGTTACCTGGTACAAATTTGTATTTTATACGGTTGGGAAAGTATATGAATTATTCAATGAAAGTTGGTCTTTGAAAATGCACGATCCTGGTGGAAAAATAATCATGTTAAATATTACTTCCCAGACTGTAATAAAAGAATGAAAATCTCGTAGATGAAATACATTATATATTAATATAGCAAACGAGGGAACAACGTATTATCTATCCAACATCCCATCCTCCCTCGCTGTCTGTCTCTCGACCCAATGTAATCGAACTTCGAAGCATCGCGCAACGAAACTCCATACAGAAGAAATGCGTCAATGTTTCCATTTGTTTTACCGATTAATTACTGCAAACATTACCATGATTACTGGTAATTGTGTTAATGACTGAATTGTCGAATAGTCTGATTGTAATAATAGGTACAGACACATTAAGAGAAATGGGGTTTATAGAAATAATCAGTTCATATTTTCGTTTGTCTTACGAGCCGACAATCACGAAATTGCAATAAAAATAATCATCATCATTACGCCGACACTTCATTGGCTAATTACAACACAAACAGAGACTAATTTGCAAATTTATACATTTGATGCGCACTAAGCAAGGTAGTGTTTGATTCATGTGGTTAAGAATAGAAAATCGGTTAACTTTCCAAGTCATTGATAGATGCACGACCCCCCCCCCCTCCCTCACCCTGACAATTAAAACAATACAAAAATCGAGAAACCATCAGCTCATATTTTGGCCTCCCGTCACCTCATCTTCGGGCACTAAGATTGTCTATTTGTAAGTTGTTATCCTTTTGTCAAGAATAATTCGATGACAAAATTACAATTCTCAATGATAAGGTGTCAATTTATTTGCTCGCTCGTTTCCATCGCTCGCGAANGGGGGGGGGGGGTAGTATCTGGGCAAGAGCTGTGAACCCCCTCTCGGTAACCCGGGTAACATCCTCCTAGGACAGTAAACATCGGAGGACTACCTTTGACTCCCCTAGGACAACTTTCGCCGGATGAATACACTACCCCTTACATACCCTATTCCAAAGCGAACCACCCCCTTTTAATACCTTCTGATCGTAGTCCGGGATAAATAATGTCCTGAGGAAAGATTGCTGTCCGCTTGCTGCCCAAGGTGGTAGTCTTAGGAGTAGTTGTCCCCGAGTCTTGCTTTAAAAGTACCCTCTTCTTATCCAACTCACATAGGCAGGTCGAATATCGTCCTACAAGTAACAGGATGCATGCAGCCAAAAAGATTGATATTCATTTGAAAGTAGTAATGTTGATTTCATTGGTGATTTAGAATCTTCAAAGTCGATTAATATCTAAATCTGTATTCTTTAACTTTAGATCAGGTCTATGATTAAGCTATTTATGTGTGGCTATCGGAAACGAAATGAGAATAGAATGATTGCTGTAAAAGTACCTTGCCCAGGTCTGATAAATAATGCTTTTCTCTTTGTACTTAAATCCGTGACTATTTTCTACTCGTGTTTCAAGGTTAAAGTCGCTCATTTCCTCGTCATAACGTTCTAATCCTTGATTATCATTGTATCTAAATCAAAATAAATTCTTGGTTAATAGATTCGAAATCGCATGCTTATGACAAATGAATAAGCTATTCCTCCTGTAAAGACACAATTACTTGTGCATGATTTCATTTTTTATGGTTGATATTAAAATGTTGATTTTGTTACTTGATTGGGGTATTAGAATGTCATTATGACACAATTCCGTTACGTAATCTATATTAATCATAATGGCCTACTTGCAGGTCATCATCGCTTTTAATTAATACCTACTTTCGTCCACCAATCTTTGTTCAAGGTCATGTTTGATGTGATTGCTCTCTCTCTCTCTCTCTCTCTCTCTCTCTTAGGTGCTATAGTCCCAAAGTTTGATCCTCGTTTATCTTAGCATTTTTTTCCCTCCAGATCCTTTCCCAAAAGTTCAAAAGTGGCGTATCTCGGGGGGGGGGGAGGGGGAGGCGAGGGCGGCATGGGGCAAACCGCATGAGGGTACATAAACTGGTTGGCACTCGAAGGGGAACACAAACAATGTAATAAATTTATTCAAATTTCAGATGCAATCGGAAAAAATCGAACAGTAAAAAGTAGACCCCTGAAGAAATCAGCATTAGATGTTAAGTTGTTCAACCTCATGAGAGGAAGAATTTTTGTTTACAAAATACAAATCAAGATGGATAAAGTTTACATTTTATTCGTCTTTTTCAACATTCCCCCCATCTGTTTTGCATTCCAGGTTCTAGAGAGAGCTACGGGTCTCTACTTGCCCAAAAAATTCTCCAAGCCCCCAATTTGTTTTGAATTATAAATGTATATAAGTGTGTTACATGTATGAAATGAGCGCCCCAAGCCTACCACCCAGCCCACCAATGCCCAATTCCCCTCTAATTATTATTTTAGAACCGCCCCTGAATTTATTGATTTGACCGGGGCTCCACCTACTTCTCAATCATTCCCCGTCGTCCGATCGGAAAACCGAAGGTGCTGAAGTGGAAACGATCTATCACCTTATCAGTCGTTCATCTGCCTCACTCCAAATTACGTTAACAGGATGATGAGACCCGTTAACGCCTGATTGTTTTCACGTACCGAGAGGGCTAACAACTGTAAACGATTTGTCATTTAGATGTGTTGACCGTTTATGCCCCGGTCACACAACGAAACCTTCTTCGAACCGAATATTTTGACGTGTTTTCAATAACGAGAGGGCTAACAACCAGAAAGGTGTGTTGACCGTTTAAATAACCGAGTCACACCGTCAAACCCTCTTCAAACCTAATGTTTTGACGTGTTTTTATTATCGAGAGGGCTAACTACCAACAAAATGATTTGTCATTTAGATGTGTTGATCGTTTAAAAACTTAGTGATATCTAACAGAATCTTGGCCATTTTGGCTAATACAAATCTGTGTTCATTATATTGTTGGTCGGTGTTGAATTTGTCAGTGTGTCTGGAGTTTTAAGGTACGAGGAGAAAGGCAAATATATAGAAGTGTCGTAATCACGTGGTTTAAACACTCACGACTGACACAGTGATGGTTGTGGGTTCGATCTTTAGCATCTACCTACGTGACACTTTATCCACGTTGCTTCTTTCCACCCAGGTTTTGAACGTCTTTATGGTTTTGCGAGCATTAAATGCATCTCTAAAATGTTGCCTGGCTGGAATGGTCCCCAATCACCACTACAACTACGAATGACAGTCGAAGGTGGTACCAGATGGAGCAACACCCATGTTGTGGTGGTTACTGCAGTCAAGCTTTAACCACGGACACCTACCGTACAGTTTCAGCAACACTGTTAGTGGTGGAAGTAGTAGTAGTGGAATTAGTAGTAGTAGTAGTAGTAGTAGTAGTAGTAGTAGTAGTAATAGTAGTAGTAATAATAGTAGTAGTAGTAGTAGTAGTAGTAGTAGTAGTAGTAGTAGTAGTGGTAGGAGTAGTAGTAGCAGTAGTAGTAGTGGTAGGAGTAGTAGTAGCACTAGCAGCAGTAGAAGGAGCAACAACACACCACTAGTATAACAAAAGGAGGGGAGGATTATTTGGGGGAAATTCAAAGTAATATTACTGATCATCATGATCATTTGATCACGGGAACGTATTTTTTCCTCATAGCTGTCAGTAGTGAAATTAGGAATGAAGTCATCCTTTCCATCATGGAGTTACTAACCTAGTAACTCCATGTTTCCTTCTACCATGCGCCCTCATCAATTACATGCCTGACCCAACATATATAACACCATGACGACATGATGACATGCATCCATTCGGTGTGAAGATGTTCCCATGAAAACGAGATGGAGAGGGATCGCATCACCAAGTTGAAACAATACGTGGGAAACGACTCGGCAACGCGCTGCTGGTCCCTAATGAAGCGTGTAGTATGTGATTGAAGCGAGGAGGATGATGATGATGATGATGCCAGCCGGAGTATCTAGCAAATGCAACAAGTCATCAGCAGGATAGGTTAATGAGAGATGATGGTGTGATTATCTTTCATTCTCTCTCTCTCTCTCTCTCTCTTTCTCTCTCTCTCTCTCTCTCTCTCTCTCTCTCTCTCTCTATATATATATATATATATTCATATATATCTGTTTCATTCTTTCTGTCCCTCTCTCTTTCTCCCCTTCTTCCTTCTCTATAAATCTATATATCTAGCTAGCAAACTACGTATATATCCAGCTTTCTCTTGTTCTTTCGCCGGCCCCTTTTACTTTTTCTATGTCGTTTCTACCTACCAAATTCATCTAAGTGTGAGTGTGTGTGTGTGTGTGTGTGTGCGTGTGTTCATCTGTTTTTCTATCCTTTTTGTGACATCCATGTATGTTTCTTCGTCTCTATACAATGTTCCATCACCATGTTTACTGTAATGAACTGTGTTGATCACTATCTGTAAAGAAATAACATGAATTCAGTTTATCTTTCTCTCTATTTAGCACTCCTCCATTGGGGTGTCATATTAATTATAGAAATCTCCTTCTCTTTCTCTTTCTCTCTTGCTCTTTTTCTTCAATACTCCTCCCCTTCTTTCTCGTCCTCTCTGTCTGTCTCTCTATCTCTCTCTTTTTCTCTCTTTCTCTCTCTTTGTCTCCTCTCTCTGTCTGCCTGTCTCTCTTTCTCTCTCTCTGTCTTACTCTCTCTTTCAAGTATTAGTTTTAGTATCATTCCATTTATTTTGTAATCTTATTTCAATATCATTACCATCATGCGATAGGAGTATTGAGATTAGCGAATTAAAGCCTGTCATTGCACGCTATAATTGAAATGTTGAGGTGACGTGCCACAGTGATCGCGTTCTATATTTTAAGGGACCTAGTTCTGACAGCATGTGTACAAGTAAGAACCAGTCATATAATTTTGACGCCAGTAACCGGCTATACTATTAACGTAATCACAACCATCTTCACTCACCACATACATCACCACAACAACCACCGCCATCGCCGCCATCGCCATTAGGCCTCCTACCACCATTGCTACCACCAACACCACTAACACAATCATCAGCATCACTACCACTACCACCACCAACACCTCCACCACCACAACCTTCATAACCTTTCCATTACCAGAACAACAATTACCATACATATCAACATCATCACCATGATCATCATCATTACTACCACCGTTACCACCACTACCAGCTCAACAGCCACCGCAAGTACTACCACATATCACCATTTCACCGCCTTTATCACTGTAACGAGGGACACTAACCATCACAACCATCACTACCATCACCACCATCACGGCATCACCTTTACCGTCATCATCACCATCACCATCACTATTACTGCAACCACCATCCCTAATAAATTCGTCATTTTTAGTAACAGATATTTACAGATATCAAAATATCGCAATCGCCATTTAAAAATGTAACAATTATTAGTAACAATCAGATTTGTCTTTTGTGATTCTTCCCTTTGCGTGAAACACATAATAGTCATTGATATAGTCATTCGAACATGCTCTCTCATTTCCTGGTTCGACGATCTTTATTTTTAATTGTCATTCATATCTCTCTCTCTCTCTCTCTCTCACACACACACACACACACACTCGTTTATTCTCCTTGGCTTTTTTTTCTCTCAAATATTTGTGTCCATTAGTTGCAATTTTAATGTACTTTTTTTACATGAGAACTCGCATGGATGACGTAATTTCCCTAAAGACATTGACAAATATCTCAAATCAAATCGAGTAAATCAATAACAATAAAATCTGCCTGGCTATGGAAACGTGCTAGGCGAAGAATAGTTGTCATAGTAACAGAAATATCTCTGGCAGAGACTAAAAAAAAGCTCATATTTGATATTGAAATCCAATAATCCGACATTTCTATTCAGAAAAGCCTAGCCTCGAACGAAACTGATACGAAATACCGTATTGTTCCTGTAGATTGAAAACGATGTATAACTGTGAAGCGAGACAATTTCGCCGTTTCCAATCCATGTCGAAATAAATCGTGTGGTTTCCGAATAATGAGACTTACGAACTTGAAGAAAAGCGAAAGAACTCTCACTTCTTTGCTCCAAAGAAAAGTGAATTTAGTCACGGCAAGAAAACATGAAAAGCACACCAATAATGTAGTTTTTTCTGCACCAGCTACTCCCCATAGCAATTAACAAACAATGAGTATTGTTCCGTGGATATTCTCTCTTTTCAAAACCTATTACGCTGCCGTAATTTCATTGAGCAAGCGCTCAATATTGTTACAATTCTTTTATATACCCAGCATACAAGTAGTGAATAGACCAGGCTGAAAAGGCCTTTTATTTTCATGGAAATGGCGCTGACATGAATGGGAACTTTGTATACTATACAAGGGCTGGGTATCTAAAGAGCCTTGCTCAATTGTGCTACCAATTTTTCTCCATCGCCCCCATTTGACTGCAGTCGCTCGGTGTAGAAGGTCGGTTATTTTGTATACAAGCAAGCCAAAATTATCAGTTTTGAATCATCTATTAGAAGGAGATGGGGGATGATGCTTTGACAGGGGGACTAGGAGAGGTGTCGCCTCCATCCCGAAACGAGTTTGTGCACCCTTTGCCTGTTCGGGTCATCAGGTTACCCACGCAAGATTTCAACCTTGTTCTCTTTCAGGTAGGCATACATACTCCTCTCTCTCTCCAACTCCACATCAAAATCGAACTCTTTCCAATAGTTTTATTACCTGAAAAGGCTTATAGGAAATCATCTAGCAATTTCACGGAACTTAGAGCATTAAGGAAGTTTGTGAGAGCGTATATGTGACAGAAGATTTGGGGTGTTGATATTTTTGTCGAGTTCATTCTTGCGTGTCGCTTCGTTGTGTGCAGCCTGCTACATACAGATGCAACTAAGCGCGCTCTGTATACTCTGTCCCTGTGCAATGCGTCACATAAATCGCTTGCTGCGTGTCATGTGTACAGTGGTTCATCAAGACTACGCCAGCAGTTATGGCGGAAAAAATCCTTGCTTTTCTTTCTCACACTCTCCCAGGCGCGGTATAGAATCTATTGTTCTCTCGTCTTCGCCCACTATTGTTTGCCCAAGTTTGCCTGGAGTATAGAAAAATATTGTGCGTTTGGCAACCTTGAATTTGCGAAGAAATTTGACGACTGAATGCCCCTCGCCTTTCCTCTTACCGTGGGCCTGTTATTATTTTTAGGGATAACGTTCTTGCCTGGCTTGTGAAGGTATGTTAGAGACCCACTGCCATACCACCAGTGCCCCCAAACGCACATCTTGAATTTCACCAGCTTTCCTTCATAGCCCAACCTCTAGTCTGACGTTTAATGGCAGTCCCCTCTCGCAATACTATACGCATTCATTTACAGGAAGTAAATATTCTGGTCACAAACATGTGTAAAAAACAATCTTGAACAAAGTATTACCCCATGCCATGGTTTGTTCATTATTCTCAATGTGCTTTCATCATGTATTATTTTCATGTTCTCCAAACATTTTCTTTTTTCTGTGTATGATATATACAGATAATAGAATGGTTTTTCGATGCTAAATGAGACAGAACAGTTATTGGCCATAGCATAGGCTTCTACGTCCGTCTTTATAGCTAACGATAGCCTAGAAAATATTTTTTTTATGTATTCGTAAGCCATGTTACGAACTACCATTTATACTAAACGACACTTTCATTAGTTTAGGTCATGTTCATTAACATGTGTTTTAAAATTGTATTAGCTATATCTGATTTGAATCTATGTCACATTTATAGTCTATATAAACAGAAAATATGTCGGAATGTAAAATTGAAACGCCGGTGACGAAAGAATGGCATGGGTGACGAATAAACCTACCAAGAGAACGTTCATAGTACCGACGACTTGCTACGAAACAAAACAATCGTTGTTACAGTGCTAATAATTCACATGTTTATATTTGACACATCAACATATTTCTGATATGTTGCTTATACTAGTATTACCATAACTGTCACATCATAATCATCATCATTATAATCATCATCATTATCATCATCATCACCACCACCACCATAATTGTCGCCATAGTAATAGTTTTCATTATCGTAACCATTACGACCATCAACATCATCATCATCATCGCCACCACCAACATCACCAACATCAACACCACTACCACCCCCATCATCATTAACATCATCATTGTCATCTACTAATCTACATGTATATATATTCACCTTTTTGTACTTCTTGGGTCGTTTTCTTTTATTTTTGTTGACTTCCTTTCTCCATTTTTCTCCAACCTAGCCCACTTTTGTTGTTGCCATTACCCGAGTTGATCGTAATTAGAGTCGACATGAATTAAAACCTGTTGGACTCCAATCACCAAGTCCTCTCCTCAAATTGGAGCTCCTCAACGAGAAATTGAATACCAGATAATTGCTTTTGTCTTTAATGGGAGCCCTTAATCATCTTTCCTGTCTATTAACGTCACCATGTCTTCCCTCCCCTCGTTTAATCATCAGTTTGTGATTACGTAACACACATGGCTGTCTTAATTTGACAAATTTCCAAGTCAAGTCGTTAGGGTGTGTGTATGTAATAATAATATATACCCGCGTGAGAAAGCGAAAATGTTTTTATAATGAACGTTAAATTATGATTATTACCTGTTGAGATAAACTTTTGCCAGCGAAATATTGACGGATAAGGTTGCTCCTTTGTAAACAGGCATCCTACCCCACGGCCCTGCTGTAGGGTAATTGGTGAGGATGTCTAGGGTAAAAAGCATTCCGGCAACATTATGTCATGATGATTATGATATGTTATTGACTAGGTAGGGAAGACACAACGAATATGACAAAGTATTGTTGGTAGCACTGGTGGCAGTAGGTTTACAAATGATTCGAAAGACACCACCCACATATATTTCTGCAGATGTTTCTTACCATGTAGGCCATTAAATAATAATGATGGAATTTGTATCGGTGACGCTGATCTAGGAATTTTGAAGATGGCGTTATTGGTGATGATGGTGATGGTAGCGGATTTGGGGTGACGATTCAAAAAGACATTCATCAGAATGTATTGCTGCTAGAGTTCCTTATTACACAATAGTTGATGCTGATGATGAGACGATGGCGGTCGCCACAATGATGCCATTGATTATGATGATGATGAAGAGGAAGGAGAAGCTGAGTATGATGATGATGATGCTGATGAAGAAGAAGATGATGATGATGATGATGATGATGATGATGATGATAAAGAAGAAGATTGTGATGGTGGTGATAATGACGGTCGTGGAAATTGTGCCATTGATGAAGATGAGTAGGAGGAGGATGAGGAAGGTGATAGTGATGATTCGGATTATAATAATGGTTGTTGTAGTGATGGTGTTGGTAATGGTTGTTGTTGATGGTGGTGATAATGATGATGATGATGATGATGATGATGATGATGATGATGATGATGATGGTGGTGGTGGTGGTGGTGGTGATAATGACGGTCGTGAAAATTGTGTCATTGATGATGTTGAGGAGGATGATGATGAAGAAGATGACGATGGTGATGATGATTATGATTATAATGATGGTGGTTGTGGTTGTAGTGATGGTGTTGGTAATGGTTCTGTTGTTGTAGTGATGGTGTTGGTAATGGTTCTGTTGTTGTAGTGATGGTGTTGGTAATGGTTTTGTTGCTGTAGTGATGGTGTTGGTAATGGTTCTGTTGCTGTAGTGATGGTGTTGGTAATGGTTGTTGATGATGATAATAATGAGAGTGGTGATATTGATAATGGTAATGATGATGATAATGACATCGTAGTTCGGTGCTCGTTTAATTGCAGTGATAAAATATTTCATTATAAAGTACAGCTCTCCTGATGGCACCAATTAAGACGCGTGCATGAAAGATAAACCACAAGGAACTGCAGTTTAATAAATTAAACTGTGGAAAAATACATATAACTTCTAAGTAGATAAATGGACTGAATCATTAATTTCTCTAAATTTGAGGAATCAAATATGAATGTAGCTATGTATCATCTTCACACAAACATCCATTAGGCCTCAACTAAAAAAATACAGTCGCACATCCCTGGAATTAATTGAAATGAACATAATATGCATCTTGCATCGTATGTCTGCTCATGGACAGAAACAAATACCAACCAAATATGAAAATAACAGATCATATTCATTACCAATTTTCTGTTGAAAATGCAATCATATATCAACGGTCCTCGCGCCTAGACTCATCCCAAATGCATTAAGATGGATGCGATGGTATCACAATAGAGCCCACTTTACCTTACAAGGGAAGTACATACCATTAATTTCATTTATCTGTTTTTCGGGGAGGGAGAGGGAGAAGATAAAATGCATTCGAGGATGATGGATCGTGCCATATCAATTTACATTTCACCGCAACGAGCAAAGTTAGCAACCTCCCAAAATATACCACTCAATTTACGTCTTGTCCATCTACGCACGCTACCTCGCAACCATGCCCCTCCCCCGTTTCATGTTAATTGGTTGAGTTATATGACAAGAGAATATGGTGTAAGGGGCATACATGAATATTATTCGCTGCATGTTGGTATTTCAGCTTTTTGGTTAATATGATGAAAGTGTAAAGCTTGATGTTGAAAGAGTTGAATTTATCGCTTGATTTAACCGCAAAGGAAAGCATTAAAAATGTTTCCGAAATGGGGTTATCTATTTATGTACATGTAACCCATTGTCATCAAAAGGATCGAAGTACACTTCAAATCGCTTTCCCTCCACATATTCTTCCGTCTTAATTCATATACGAGTTTGCTAATCATTATAAATCTTTGCATATGAAAACCAGAGTACATAGTACCAGTGCATAGTTCTATGCAGCAGTACGAGGCTAAATGAAATTTGATATGAAGTTAGTAAAAGTATTAAAAGCAACAGTTGACAATAATATGAGTAGAAATAGGAGTAGTAACAGTAACAGCAGCAACATCAGTAATAGTTGTCATATTAGTGAAATTGGAATTAACAACATCAGCAATACACTCTTAATACAGTGGAATATATTTGTTTATATACTCCACTGTATTAGAATAAATATAGAAAATAAACTCTTGAGAGAGTAAGAAGGGATCTCTTCGTTTATAGTTAATTGCACTCCAAAGTTATAATTGAATCCACTCCAAAATTCTTTTGGTCTTTCTTTGTTTTTTGTTATTTGTTTTGAGAGGAGGCATGGCATTCCATCTGACCCAAAAACGAAACGATCCGCAAAATAAAAATTGGATGTCCACTCCAATGCGTAAAAAAGATAATATATCTCTTATTTTGTCTCGGGGCGTAGCACATTTCTGAGATCTTCTCGGTCAATAGAGTTTTTATTCACCACCCCTAAACAGTCAATATTGTTCAATATGTGCCTCTCCCCACCCACCCTTTTTTCCATTCCATCCCCA
Organism: Hemicentrotus pulcherrimus; assembly: GCA_003118195.1. Taxonomy (NCBI): domain Eukaryota; kingdom Metazoa; phylum Echinodermata; class Echinoidea; order Camarodonta; family Strongylocentrotidae; genus Hemicentrotus; species Hemicentrotus pulcherrimus. Next base: position 37,856 of record BEXV01000850.1, on the reverse strand, counting down.
TCCTAACCCATTACATACACGCCACTAAACCCAGAAGTGCAGGCAACCTTTGCCAAGCTATTTCACACAGACATTATATACCAAATAATAGCAACCTAGCTATTCCAACTTCATCAGATGGTTATACACATAGCGCTTCATGATTAAAAGCCTCCAATATTCAAATTAGGAGAAATAAATTTATCCATCTCTTTCCGGCCGTTATTGGAATAATGCATTTGAATTATGACGTTTTCTACTCATATATAAATACGTCGCAGAAAATTATATAGTCGTATATAATTTCGTGCGTATATCGGTGTTTTTTCTCCTTTTTTTCTCCAGCTCCTAGCGTTGTCAAAGTAAATGTGCTTCCCCCATTACCGTAAATATTTCATGAGGAATCTAATGCATGCCTCGTTCTCTAATTTCAATGCAAGGCTCACAAACCACGAACGGAGAGAGAGGAGTGATCAACAAATGCCTTTTGGTTCTGAATAAAACATGGCTGCGTAAGTTTATCGAAATATGGCGGAGAAAACACCCTCTCTCCCCTCTGTCTCTATTCCTCTCCCTCTCTGTCTCTCTTTCACTCTATCTCCTTTCCTCAATTACTTTTTACTATATTACTTTTATGATGATTTTATATCTTTCTCTATATATTGTTCTCATCGTCTCTCACTCCTTTCCCAATCCCCCCTCTCTCTCTCTCTCTCTCTCCCATTCTCTCTTTTTTCTTTCTCTCTTTCTCTCACCCTCTCTCTCTCTTTCTCTCCATCTCTCTCTCATTTTGTTCCCTCCTTCTCTCTCTCTTCTTTTACCTTTACAACTTTCTCTGTGTCCCTTTTTCCTTCTCTCTCCAATGATCTGCTCTCTTCTCTCCGCCCCCCCTCTCTCTCTCTTTTTCTCTCCCTCTCTCTCTCTCTCTCTCCCTATTTTCCCTCCCTCTCTCTCTTCTTTTACCTTTACAACTTTCTCTGTGTCCCTTTTTTCCTTCTCTCTCCAATGATCTGCTCTCTTCTCTCTCTCCCCCTCTCTCTCTCTCTTTCTCTTTCTCTCCCTCTCTCTCTCTCTCTCTCTCTCACTATTTTCCCTCCCTCTCTCTCTCTTCTTTTACCTTTACAACTTTCTCTGTGTCCCTTATTCTTCTCTCTCCAATGATCTGCTCTCTTCTCTCTCTCCCCCTCTCTCTCTCTCTTTCTCTCCATCTCTCTCTCACTATTTTCCCTCCCTCTCTCTCTCTTCTTTTACCTTTACAACTTTCTCTGTGTCCCTTTTTCCTTCTCTCTCCAATGATCTGCTCTCTTCTCTCTCTCTCCCCCCTCTCTCTCTCTCTTTCTCTCCCTCTCTCTCTCACTATTTTCCCTCCCTCTCTCTCTCTTCTTTTACCTTTACAACTTTCTCTGTGTCCCTTTTTCTTCTCTCTCCAATGATCTGCTCTCTTCTCTCTCTCTCCCCCCTCTCTCTCTCTCTTTCTCTCCCTCTCTCTCTCACTATTTTCCCTCCCTCTCTCTCTCTTCTTTTACCTTTACAACTTTCTCTGTGTCATTTTTTTCCTTCTTTCTCCAATACCTTACTTCTCAGATAAATAAGCTCAGATGTAACATATTCGTTTGAATTGTGAAAAGTAACATTTAAACAAGAGTGATGAGGGGAGAGAGAGAGGGTGGGAAATATAAGATCTGGTAGAAATATGCTAAACTAGAACACTGGATGCAATGCATAATAAATTGAGCATTTCAATGCAATGGATTTGTATTTCCTAGCACTATTATCCCATTAAGCAGAAAAATAATGCTTTAACATCTTCATTAGATAGCAAGCTGTAGCACAACCGTGATGGCGTAAACATGAGGACTTTCAAGTAGACAAATCTTGATGACAACGCATCTATTTCTTCTACCAAGATGACATAATGTTTATACCATCCTCATTAGATAGCATAGTGTAATATGTCTTTGATGACGTAACAATGGTGTACATTCAAAATGCGACAATCTCCGTACACGCACTCACACTAACCCCTCCCCCATCTATACATATATATACAAAATTATAAAGGTATAAGAAGAAAAATCACAACAGACTGAAATGAAATATGTAAGAAGGAAATAAGAAAAAATACTACTACTTTAGAACAATTTTTCAAAATGAACCTCTGCTCTGAAGGAGGGAAGAGAGAAAAAAATCGTTAAGTTATACCCGTATGGCTGGTCCCAGTATGTCCAAACACGCCTGACTTACAATGGTATCATTTTCCTTTGACGGGGGTGTCACTCCCTAAAAATGTAATGAAGCAAGAACAATAACAGACGTGAATGCACCACGCATTGAGTACTCAATAACATTTTACGTATCGATGAACTCCCTGTTATAGGAAAGGACTTTATTTCTACTTTTGTTTTCAAGCTGAGGACTTTTTCTCATACGCTTTTATCAGCGGGGCTCTCTCTTTCTCTCCTCTTCTCTCTCTCTTTTTCTTTCTCTCTTTCTCTCCCTCTCGTTTTTTCCTCATGATATTGGCAAAGATGTGTGCTGGATTAGCGTTGGATATGATGGGGGTTACCTTCCGTTTTTCATTGTCGTCACGTCGACAGTGAGAGTGAGATACGCGTGACATGAAATTTGACAGTGCAGTGGCGAATCTGAAATGCGGAGCGGAAATGATAGGCTCTATATCTCCCCGCTAGCGGAGAGCAAACCACCTGCCACGCCGAGGCTCCGGCGGAAGCTTCTCCGCGGCCACCGCTGACTTAGCCCACTCTCGCGCAAATATCACCCGCGGCTGCCGGTCGATTTTTGCCCACTCTTGCCATGCCTATTACCCTGGAGTTCGCCCCACAACGAAGCACAAGTCATGGGAAGCAGCTGGAAAACTTGGGAGAGGGATTATTAATTAAAGAACGCACCAACAAGAAGAAAAAAAAAACGATACGCGGCATTTAAAGGGAAAACAATCATTTTCAAGTTGATGAGCATGTTCACCCCCAATGCACAGCATTAGGCTTCCCACTTGAATCTACACCACAATAAAAAAAAATCCTTAGTTAAACCTTTAAGTCAACGGTCCCTACTCATCTTAAGATTTTGGTATGAGTTACAGGATGTTTTTTTCTGTTAGCTGTGTGTTTATTTTCATTTCAAACACAACAATTGCATAATGTATCATGTCCATAACATGTATCAAGCCTAAGCAGTAAAATAAAATAGAGTTATACAGGTATTTTCATTGGGAATCTGACCTTTTTTCATATTCCCGACGAGGTTAAGAGAGAATTCTAGGAATCACATAAAAAAATTCAAACCGTAAGTGTGATAAAGTATATGTGTTGTCGCATTAAAAGGAACACTTGTAATGGTATCTGACATTTCAAATAAAAGCATGCTTTCACAAACAGAACCATTACTTTTAATGAACACCATTCATCATTTCGTACATGCCCACC